>JAPTYQ010000011.1:7434241-7459997 GCA_029814465.1 Ostorhinchus cyanosoma
GATTCAAGAGATGAAGACCGATCCAATGTAGACTGAAAAGTTAGTTCTTGTAAAAATGTTCCGAAGTCAGGAATTGGTGAGTCAGGAGAAAGTGGTGTGTTTTCATCAACAGAATCAGGTGATAACAGCCTCTCCACATTTAAACACGGAGAAAAAGACCTGTAGTCTAGATCTGAAGCCAATGATTCACAAGATGAATACTGTTTTAATCTAGTCTGAACAGTTGATTGTTGCAAAGATGGTCTGAAATTGGGAATTGGTGATTCAGGTGACAGTGGTCTGTTTTCATCAGCAGAATCAGGTGATAACGGTCTGTTATCAGTTAAAAATGAAGAGAGAGATTCACATTCTTGATCGGAGGACAAAGATTCAAGAGATGAAGACCGATCTAATTGAGATTTAACTGACTCTTGTAAAAATGTTCTGAAATCAGAAATTGGTGAATCAGGTGAAAGTAGTCTGTTTTCATCAACAGAAGCAGGTGATAATGGTCTCTTCTCATTTAAAAAAGGAGAAAGAGATCTATGTTCTAGATCTGAAGCCAATGATTCAGGAGACGAAGACCGATCTAATCTAGAGTAAAGGGTTGATTCTTGTAATGATGGACTGAAGTCGGGAATTGGTGATTCAGGAGAAGGTGATTGGTTTCCATCAACAGAATCAGGGGATAAAGGCCTCTTCACACTTAGAGACAGAGAAACAGATTCATATTCAAGATCTGAGGCCAGTAATTCAAGAGATGAAGAATGTTTCAACCTAGACTGAACAGATGATTCTTGCAAAGATGGTCTGAAGTCTGGAATAGGTGAGTCAGGTGACAGAGCCCTGAGAGAACATATTGAAGCAGGAGACACTGGTCTGTCATCACATATCACTGAAAGGTTTAAGTCTCTCTCCAGGTCTGGATCCGATGACAGGGACTCTGTTGACACTGCTCTGTGATAAAGCTCAGTGGCTTCACAGTAAGAGGAAAAGTACTGAGCAATAGGAGAATCTGGAGTTAAAGCTCTCTGACTATCTACAGATCGTCCTGACTGAGGAGAATCTGGTCTGAGTGCATCCACCTCCCTGAGTGAACGTGATGACATAGGTATGTATTCTCCCTCAGAATCAGGTGAAAGGGATCTTTGGTTAATTTCTGATTGACAACTTTCTTCTTCAGGTAACAAATGTGTCTGGTTTAACTCTGTTCTTTTTTCAGTAAACTGAACCACTCCTGTTTTACTCTGATAGGTTTCTCCTACATACTGAGGGTCATGTATTTGAGAGATAAGCCTCCAAAGTTCTGCGTCATACACTAATTCGTAGCTTGGCACTATATTTTCTGTTAGAGGCATAGGGATTGACAACTTTCCAGGTGTTTGCTGATTGTCAAGTGTATTTGTATCAGAGACTAATGAGCCTGTTTCTGTTGTTTCTGGTGCCAGTGGAGAAAATAGAGCTTTATCAGATACTTCCATCTCCTCGTGTACTGGTGCTAACTCAAAGGATTCTAATTTTGTAATATCTTGTGCAGTTTCATCCTCAGTTTGAGCTGCTTTCTTTGATTTTTTCTTTTTTGTAGACTTCTTCTTCTGAGTTTTAGGATGGTGTTTTTCTTCATGGCAGGACTTCTCTACAATTACTTCAGTTGTCATAACCTCAGTTCCACCTGATGGTATGTCAATGTTTCTGTCTGCCTGTGCAACATTAAGTAATGTTTCAGTTCCACAATGTTTCTGAGGATGTTTTTCCAAAGATTTTGAGGTGGTTACATATGTGGTAATATTTTCTTCAGTTTCTGACTTTTCTTGTTCAAAAATGACATCACTTTTTGTTTCAATCAGCTTTTCAGAATATTTATTTTCTATAAATGCTGTTGGTATGGTTTCAAATTCTGTCTGAGGTGGATGTTGCACAGTAATATTATCCTGCATAGTTGGTGCATGTTGAATAAGAGAAGAACTTGGTGACTGATACTCCTCTAAGGTGTCTGACACTTCTGATTGTATAGATACGGCACTTAAGTCAGATACTGTCTCTGTTAAATGTTGTAGTTCCTCAATATCTGACAAAGATACAACAACCCAATCATCATCATTTTCAGATACTGATGCTACTGGTGTTTCCTCATGTGACTCAATGGTAACAGACACTGTCTCTGTGTGTTTTATTAATTCAGGTGAGGAAGATGTGTGTGTAGTGATAGGTATTACAGACTCAGCTTCATCTCCAGATGCAACTGAACAGGGAGATGAAGGTCTATTGTTATGATCAAATAAGGCAAGAAATGCAGTACCATATTCTACATCTGAACATACTGATTCAGGTGAAGTTGCTCTGTCACCAAACATTGCAACAGTGCAGTCAGGCCAGTTGTGAATGAATTCAGGTACGGGTGAATCCGGTGACAATGATTTATGTTCATTCACTGATCCAACAGATTCTGGTGATGAGGGCCTGTTTTCACAGGATGATGTCAAAAGTACTGTCTCAAATTCCAGACTTGATGACAAAGAGTCAGGTGAAGTTGACCTACATCGGATAAATGTAAATGACTCTGCAACATATTGTCTAAACTCTGGGATGGGGGAGTCTGGTGAAAACTGATGATGTGCAGTGAAAGATGTGACAGATTCAGGAGATGATGATCTCAATTCACTAAAATCAGTAGGAAATGTTACATGCTCACAAGATGTGAAGAGCCAAGGCACACTTTCTGAAACAACAGATTCAGGTGATAATAGTCTGTCTTCGATATCATAGCTTAATGACCGCATTGAAACAGGTGTGTCCCCACTATAATCACTATCTTGTGATACTGGTCTTCCAAATGGTCTCTTGTTTGAAATCATTGGTGTTAACGGCCTTTCTTCTGCTTCTGATCTTAAAAACTTAGCTACAGCTCCAGGGGCACATAACAATTGCTGCCCTTGGTCAGAAGCCAAATCATCACCAGCTTCCCAAGGTAAAACAGGGGGTGGTAGAGGGGAAAGAGGCCTGTACTGAGGAATGGGTGAATCAGGCGTCAGAAACTTCAGTTCATTTACTGATGATAGTGATTCAGGTGAAGAGGACCTTCTCTCTGCCAGCATTTCTGTATCAAAAGCAGATAGGCTGCTCATTGGTAGAGGTGAATCACAAAACTCCATCCAACTTTTGTCAGCTACAGAACAAGGTGAAGATGATCTAACATGACGAGAGTCAAAAATAGTATCAAATGTGGTTTCAATTGTACTAAATTTATTTTCAGATTCTTCAGCTATTAGGTCCACACAGGCTCCTGTTTCCTGCGAAACCGTCATCAAATTTCTTGACTCTGTAGAGGCCATTTCTCTGTTTTCAGGTTTGCAACTAGCTAACAGAGTTGTTTCAGAGCTGTATTCTGCTCCTGGGACAGAAGGAAAAGTATCACTTATTGAGTGAATATCTACCTGCTCAACAATTGAGTCATGTGACACCTTAATGATAGAAGGAGAGGTCATAACCTGTGGTTTTTGACTCATTAAACCTGATTTGGTAGGGCTACCATCAAAGGGATGTACTTGGGAGGTAGCAACATGGAGATCTGAAGCAGAGGACTGAATAATTACAAATTCAGAGTCTGAAACACTTTCATCAAGTAGGGCAGGTCTTGTCACACCCTCATCTCTCATGTCTTTAGCTTGAATTGCATCTTCAGGGGATGTGGGAAGATTCCCACTATCTGAGTCAGTAGGATCCACATCAAATCCATACAGGACTTTATACAGTCGACGTGAAACTTCATCCATGTGCCTTGCAGATGCTTGCTTTGCCTGCTCGGAGTCTGGCATTGTAGTAGCAGGACCAGAGGGAGGTACAGAATTCGGCTCAATTATTTTACTTGTTGGTTTTTGAGTGACACTCTTCTTTTCAGAGACGTCACTACTTTCTATAAGCTCCATAGACAGTTTCTTGAAGTCTTGCTCAGCTTGCTCAGACTCTGTCAAACTGTCTCCGTAGTCGGTCATAGAGAGTGGTCGACTTTCACAAACACCAGTTCGAGAGCTGTTGGATGCTTCTCGCCAAGTCAACAGTGACAAATGAGGAGGGTCATATTCGGACTGTCTGGTTTGCAGACACTCCAGGCTCCATTCCTCTCCCCCCTCAGCCCCCTCATACCCCACAGCTCCTTCATCATCACAGGGTTCGACATTAAGGCAAGGAGGTGGGGTTATCTGTGCACACAACTTGGGGCCCCCTTTGTACACAGGGTCAATTACCTGGGATCGGAGATTGTAGGGGGAGGTTCGGTACAATGTGAAGAAGGGACTTACTTGTTTAAAACTGCCTGTATGAAGTGACGGGTCTGCCACTTCCTCATATATTCCTTCTGATGAGCTGCAAAAAAACAGAAGGATCCATTTCAATATAGGGTCATAGATGTAATAAATTTGAGCAGAACATCAAGTTTAATGTGTGCAGTCAATACAGCACAGTGTTGCATGCAAATAAGCAAAAATTTAATAATTTAATGTGGCATTTAATCTGGCAAAGAAATAGTAAAACAGAAAATATAAGTGCATTCATGTTTTTAAAGGTGCCCTGCCTCACAAAACCGTTTTTGCTTGTATTATTTGAAATATGTTAGGTCCATAGGTGTTTGTGTTATGTAGTGGATTTGAAAATGAATGCTACCTCGACTGTCTGCTATCGCGGCTGCAAAGAAATAAGCGGAAAAATCAGGACAAATAGAAAAGCTGATCAGGGTGACGTGTTAATGCCTGTGCTCATTAATATTCATGAGCTTGCCTGGGTGAGACCACACCCACAGAATTTATCTAGCTCAGTGACAGTTTTCCAATATAGCAAGCTGGGGTGCCGTAAAGGGGGGGTAAACATGATAAATCAATGGGGCCCAGCATTCCAGGGGGGCCCATAGAGCAGTGGAGGGGGTCCGCTGGATACAGGTTAGAAGCTGTGAAAATTCAGTGCAAGATCCACCACACAAGAGAGGCACAGAAGCCAGGTGTCTTCAAAGCATGCTGAGTTTCACTTTCGGTTTTGGTTTCCAGACTCTCATTGGCTAGCTGTTAGCCAATCAGAGTCAAGCAGATTAGCATGTTGAAAATTTGGTTCAAACGGCCGAGTCTTCTACCAGGCTTTCTATACCACCTTAGAATGACTTGAAACTTGGTAACCAAGGCATTCTTTCCACAAAAGAATGTTACAGAGTGCATGGCAGAACTTCAGTCATTACCACAAAAGTAATGAAATATGTGTGACAGGGAACCTTTAACAAACTAGTAAAACAGTTCATATTACTTACTATGCCGTTTCCATCTCTTTTTGTACTTTTCCTTTCTGGGCATTTCTAAGAAGGCCTGTTGCCTCTGATCGTCCTGTTGTGTCATGGAGTGATGACAAACTGGAGGACAGGTCCTCTGCTGACACCATAGGTACATCTTGTCCTGAGCCTGGACTTCTACGTGCTGTATCTGTGCGCCTGCCTGGTCTGGGGCTGTCGATGTCTTCATGAAGAGCAGAGAAACCTGACGACAGCACAGTGCAGGTATACACATATTTGAAGTATCCAAGTGTGTTTCATAGCAAATATTGATGCAACACTTAAATCAGACCGCTCTAAGTTACAATGAGCAGGTTTACCTTCACTATGATCTAGAGCTATAGTCCGCTCTATTTCTGCATAGGTATGTGATGATGTCTCCTCCTGAGTGGACTTGATTATCTTGGTTTCAATGAGGTGAACTATGTCCATTCGGTTAATCTTAGTGAGTCTTCTAATCAGTGTTGTTTCTGTGGAGAAAGAAAATGGTTTGTTCCCCCTCACAGAAATATCAGTAATACTTTTGTAAAAATAAATACACGGTATGCATCCTCTTATTAACCTGTGGCTTGTGGCCCCTCCTGCTCTGCCCAAAGTTTCAGAAGGGCATGGCTTTGGTCTTGCAATGAGTTGGGATTTTCAATTCTTATTAGGTTGATCTTTTCCTCACTGAAGTCCAGTTCACGGGCCAACTCTGTAGAGATAAAAAAAAAAAAAATCATGACTATGACAGTAATTATAAGAAGATCATTCTGTGTGTTTGAAATGTGTTAGATTTTTTGAGAACCTTACATAAATGAAGCAATTATTTTACAGACGGTTACAAATGAAAGGAAAAACAGACATAAAAATTTCTTCTTAAGGGGGTTGGACCACCATATTTCATCCAAAATCTCTCGTTAGTGTTGTGTTGGTCTGAGATCAACTGAGAGTAAAGGTATTAACTTACAATTCACATAATTTAAATGCTTTTTAAGCCTTCATGAATGAAGACATTGTCATTAGAAAACAGCACTGGTTTCAGGTTTTTTTTCTTAAATTTGTCACCCGTCTGTATATGTTGACTCACAGCATGATCCTTGCAAAAAAACAGTGGCTCACCTGTCCAGCTGAAGCCCAGGTGGTCAGCTATAATGGCCAACCGTTGCTCTTTTCTCTCTGCTTCATCCTGTGGATCTACTGCAAATACCACCAGACAGCCATGAGCGGTCAGAGCCGCAATATATACCAAATCAACTGACAACTAACACTGACAAAAAAAAAAAAAATCTTCACTGGCTTTCTTAATTTTGTTGTATTGACAGATGAAATAAAAGAAAGGAATTGTAATCCACAAAAAAGAATGCACTTATATAGATCTTGAAATGATACTATGATACTAAAATATTTACACTGGAGAATCTTTAACATTAAGTCTAACATTATTCACACATAATTTTGAAAGATTTCTAAGTTGTTTTCACTCTATAAAGCCTTTAAGTCAATCTTGAGATTTTCAGGACACAAGGAAAGAGAGACGCCAATACGAACACAAACACAGCTGAACGACAGCCACATGGATTCTTCAACTACACTGGGAATTCACTACAAGAGACAGAGAGGCGGCACCTTTACAGCTACAGTGTACTAATGAGGCACAAGAGATAGAGAAGAGCCCATTAAACTGGGGGGATACCTTGACTTTGGACTTTATCATCAGGGATTCGCTGCATCTGTGTCTCAACAGGGTCATCCCACAGTGGTCTAATGGGAAAGACGGCTCCTGACGGAGGGAACTGCATCTCAGCGAAAGCTTCCCTTTCTAGGACTGACGGATCAATGAGACTGCTCTCATCATCTGAGTTGGCGGCTGCAGCCTCTAGCTCCTTCTCTGTCTCTGACTGTGCCAACCTTTCCACAACTTTCGCTGCTTCGTCACTTATTTCTTCAAAGAAATCGTTGGCCTGTTTATGCGGCACACGTTTCTCTTTAGTAGGTGTTGACTGACCACTTTTACCTCTGACAGGGAGTCTGGACTGGAAACCTTTAGACTTTGCTGACTCGACACTCAAGGGACGACCCTGTTCCTTTTTGGCGGCTGGTCTGGTAGACTCCCCTTCACAGAAGCTCTTAGCTTTGGAAGATGGTGTCTTGGTTTTGATTTCCACAGAGGGACCTGCATCTGTCTCAGATTTTCTCCTTGAATCTTTTTTTACAGGGACCTTGATCTTTTTTTCTTGCATAGATTCAGCCCGTTTGGAAGCAGAATCCGGCTTCAGAGTGCTAGCCTTGATGGGAATTCTAGATTTAGACTCAGATGTAGGGGAGGGGTCTTTTTTAGTGACTGAAGAAGTTCCAGAAGATGAAGATGACACTGTGGATTTACCCCGACCTTGAGAAGCAGACTTAGCCTGTGTTTTGACTGGAGTCTTTTTAACACTACTGGAAGTACTTTGTTTGGACTTTCCTGCAGATTTTGGGGCTTCTATCACTGACTGTGGTTCCTCTGGAGAGGAATCAGAGGATTCTTGGCCCTGCTCAGAGTATACAGATCTAGTTACTGTGGTTTCTGCGGTCTGTACATTTGTTATCATTTGATCAGAAGAACTAGAGTCTAAGTCTAGTGATGCTTCATTTACATTTTTTTCTGTTTTAGTTTCAGGACCTTCAGGGGATGTTTGATCTTTCTTTGCAGATTTGGATGAAGCTGAAATGCCCATTTTGGGAATTTTTGATTTGGAGGCATCAGCTTTGGATACTGTCTGATCACCTTCAGGTGGGGATTGAAGCTGAGAGTCAGTTGTTTGTTTAGATTTCTCATCTTCCTCTGTCTTAACCTCTAGTGTTAGATTGAGGCCAACCTCAGGTTCTGCTGCTGATCTTTGACCTTCCTGTCTGACCTCTTCTAAGACAGGCTCCTCTACATGTTGTTCGCCTATCTGAAAAAAGGCAAAGCCACCACCCTCCTCCTCATAGCTCCTCTTAGTCATGTCAATAGCACCACTTCTGGTCATCTCAAAGAGTTTGCCTTCTTGGAACAGAAAGGGGTTGGGCTCACTGGTAGGAGTGCTCTCTTCTGTTGGTGTTCTACCCGGTGTTGTGTCTGGGGTTGCTTGAAGAGACTGACGGTCAACCACCAGATTTAGTATCTTCTGTTCCTCTTCTTTGACACGTGCTGCAAAAGCAGCATCATCCTCTCGCATGGCAGTCCATGAGTCGGTGTCTACCCTTGCAGTGACACCTTTTGACTCGGTTCTTGGTGGTTCCAGCGCCTCATCATCCTCCTCTGTGTCATCATAGATACAGACCTCTGGTTTGAACATGTCTTTTGTATGAGCAATGCCAATGCTTGAACCAACTGCCCCACTTTGCCCCTTCTGATCTCCTTTTACTTCATCAGTTACATTGCTCCCTTGTTTTAGGGTCCCGCTAACACCTAACTCTTCTTTGTTTACTTTTGATTTTCGTAAGCACTCCTCTTTTTGCTCATCAGTCCTGTTTTCAGTATCTGATGTTACAGTTGCCTTTTTGGCAGTACCATCCTTATTGTTTGTTACAGATGCCGACAGTCCTTTTTCCTGTGCAGTTTTTGAGTTCAACTCTGAATGATGTTGGTCTGAGACAGAGTGAGATCCCTCTGAAGTGACAGTGGCTGTTGTTGTGTTCGTGACCGCTTTGCTCTTGGATCCATCATGCAAACCTGCTGAAAAAGGAGAGGGAGGTTGTACTTTAATATGGGGATCAACACAAAGAGCTAACTCTGAATCTTCTGTGGGTCTATTGAGACCGCAAGCACTTTGCGAAAGCTTCTGATTTTGGGAGTCTAATGTTTCGTAGCTGTCATCCCCTATTTTGGCATCTGCTGAGGGACATAAATCTTTTCTAGAGTTCTTTTTGCTCCTTGCTTCTTGTTCCATTTCATCAAATGTTTTTATTTTGGCTGCCATTTTAAACATCTCCTCCTCTGGAGTGAACTTTCTCTTAGCTTCATAGCTGTCTGATGTATCCTCTTCATCTGGATCTTCAGGGATGACAGCCGGTTTGGATTGAACACACAGGAATGAATGGTCAGGGGGTTTGGGGTTTACCTCATAACTTACCTCTTCAGAACTAGGAGTTTCAGGGGAGAGGGGACTCTTACCAGAACTTGTCATCTGAGATGTCTGCTCACAACTGTCATCGTCGGCACTAGCGTCATGGTCCCTTAGCAGCCTACTACGCAAAGCATCTTGGGGGAATTCTTTAGCTTTGGTGGATTCTGGATGGCTAGAGGTTGTACTGGAAGGATCTAGCACCGATGGGAAGGATAGGTGTGTTTTTTGCTCTACAGGACTGCTCTCTAAAGAGTCATGAGGTGGTGACTCCTTGGTTGGGCTAGGTTCAATTGAGTCTGGGGACTTATGGGAGGAGTTTTCTTCCATGAGGGGACTACCCTCTAGAGAGTCTCGGTGGCTTATTGTCAAAGAGTCATCAGCTAATGGACTAAGAGCATCTGAGTCCTGTTTTAAGTGAAGCTCTAAGCTGTCTTGACGCTGAGAAGAGGATCTAGGGACAGGAGAACCAAATGATAACCCTAGCTGGCGCTCAGGGCTCTCGTCATCACTAAGAAAAGTTTCTACTGTCTCTGAAATTCTCTTTGTAAGCTTTTGAGGTTTACTTGGCTTAGATTCACTCCTCTTAACAGACATAGACTCACTTGTAGTGTGGTCATCTGCAGCCGTGCTTGAAGAGACAGGGAGGGTCAGTTCTGTAGGCAGTTGATCACCAGTGGTTCCTAACCCAGAGTCTCCAGACTTCTCTGTATCTTTACTTTCTTTTTTGTCTGTTGTCTCAGCAGCTACTGAAGACTTAGAGGTCTGTCCACTTTTGGGAGAGAGACACAGACTCTCAGGGCTTGTGCCTGGAGTTGCAAGACCCTCATGCTTGTAACTGTCCTCAGAGCTCAGATGAGGGGTTCCATCTCCAGAACTGGCACTTAGTGAGTCTGCCACACCTTCATGCTTTAGGCTGTCAGAGCTATCATCAAGGCCACCGTTTCCAAAGTCTACAGTTTCAGTTAGCTCTGAATGGGCAGCAGAAGTACACTTAGCCATCTTCTCTTTGTCTTGTGTGGGTTCTTTCTTGCGAGGTTTTGAATCCAAAGACATTTCCTTTTCTTGCGAGACACGTGAGGTTATTGCTTTGGTCATGGTTTTTGACTGGATGGTTTCGGATTTTGTAGTTTTTTCTGATCTTGATGTTGTGGATGTTTTTACCTCAAAAAGCCCAGTCTTTCTCTTTGAGGGGTCTTGCCCTGTTTGGAATGCTTGCATTAGCTCTTTAACTGACATGGTCTCCTCAAGTTTTTCAGATTCAGCTTTGGGAGATTTAGGGGGGCCCTGTTTAGACTTAGGGCTCTCTTTGGCTTTTTGGGAGGGTTTGCTTGAAACAGGCAATTGTGAAGGTTTGCTTCCAGTGACCTTTTTGCTCTTTTGCTCTGCCTCAACTTTCTGTTGTAAGGCTTTGACTTTGTCCTTTATGGATCCTATTGGAGTTTCTTCTACTACTGGGGATACAGGTGATTTTTGGGCCGGGGCTGTAGGCACATTTAGAAGACCACCTGCCTCTGTTGATTCCTCTGCCGGTCCATGGTCTTTCCCCTTCCTTCTGACAGGCTTTTTAACATCACCAGTAGTGCTTTTTTCTTGCACTTTGGTTGTTGGTTTTGTACTTTTACGCAGTACAACATCAGTGAATTTTTCTTGCACAGGTGTCTCTTTTTTAGCTTTTAATTTGGAGCTTACTGGTGAATCAAGGAGGTATTCTTTTAGGTCACCACTGTCCTTTATGGCTTTAGGTCTGGGAGCCCCTCTGTTAGATCTACTTTCGCGTAAGACAGGTTCTTTTACTTCTAAGGCTGCCATCTTTTTGGCCTCCTCTATCTCACTGTCAGAAAGGAGAACCCACTCCTCAGCCATTCTTGCAGCCTTGGCTGCCTCCTCCGCTGCCTCACCCTCATAAGTCCCACTCCTCAGTATTTCACTGACTTTCTCTAGGTCCTCTTTGACTTTCTCTAAATCCTTCTCCATTATTTCTAATGGCTCTCCTGACACATCCTCAGTCCCTTTCTCTAGACCACACCCTCCTATGGAAGGCGATTTCTCTGTGGAGTCTGCAGTCAAGATGGCAGTCATTTTGATCAAATCTTGTTTCATCTCTGACACGTCGGATAGGAGGTCTGGTTCTCGAATCAGCTCTGATTTCAGCCCTGATGTCGCCGTCTCTTCATCTTCCATATGGAAGAAGAACAAGTAAGGAGTAAAGAAAACCAAAAATTCAAATGAAAGGAGACAGACATTGGAGAATGTGGTCAGGATAAGATTGGAGCACACTTCAGGGATCATAGGACAACAAATTCACAATGGGTTCTACATCTGGGTCTTAAAGGAACTGGGCTTAAACGCTCATACAGTATGTCTCTGGGGATCTGTGGTAAAGCAAAAGCTAAAGAATATCAATGGGAAGGAAGTGAGCTGGAAATAACTTGCTTATACACTCAGCACATCCACACTGACAAGACAAAACTATAGAGCAAAACTAAAGTACATATAAAAACTAAACCAACTAAAAATGAGTGAGATCAGATGGTGAAGAAACCCACCAAGCATAATGGAAAAAGGGAAAACAAAGGAAACAACAAAACATCGCGACATCTCAAGATTGCTTAAATGTATGACAAATGTCAAAATGATGATAGCAAAAAATGGCTTCAAGAATGGTATCAGCTATCAGTGAAAGCCAGTGATGACATATGCCGTTTGATGATTTGACATGCTTTTCATTCTAAATAAAAGCACATTTTCTTTCAACTCTAAAGAAGCAATGCTAAAAAAAGTAATCTGAAGCACAACTGAAAATCGTAGTGGAAAACTGATAGAAGATGCAGTGCATAGAACCATAAACAAATACTCTTTTGAGGTAACATTCCAAACAAAACAACAAATGAGCTCTCCAAGACTTCACATATAAAACATACAGACATACAATCACACCCATACGCAATTATGTAAGGCAAGTTATTTCCATGCAAAGCAAAGGGAACTGCTAATGGAGAGGTCATGGCAAAGAGTGAATGGAATGAGTGGGAAGTTAAGCATATCAATAAAATACAGAATTAGAGGGTAAGTCGCACTCATAATAAAGAGCTGCTTGTTAATATAGTAAATCCTCATTCAATAATGTGGTGAGTTCTTCGTCTTTTGCTACTTTACATATTTCTACAATTTTCTGGTCTGCATAACTAAGTTAAAAGGGGGAAAAGGGGAAGGATTAAGAGTGGGGGAGGGATTGACTAATAATTTGCTTTACCATTCTACGGCAGGAGCAAAAAAACTACATTTTTGGCCTCTAATTTCTTGACATTTGGCGCTAGTGCCATCATTACCATCGAGTTTCAATAGCCTGGTGAATAATACATATTTTGGAAACTAGCTGCTTGGACTACATCAGCATATCAGAGTTGCAGCAGGATTAGCATAAGAAGGAGTTTAACCATGATGGTTTTAAGGATCAGCATGTGACTGGAAAAGCATCTCTGGTCATTTGTATATTTGCATTTTAACCTACAGCAAAGGATGGAGATTACTTTAGTTGCTTCTACACAAGCAGAAAGAGAACCTAAATAGTTTTGAACCAAAAAAAACCACTGTTTTAACATAGACGGGGACAGATGCATTTTATAATTCTTACAATGGATGCCTAATTAAGACTATATTGTCCCGCCTTCTCTACAATTAATCAACTATCTCTGAGTTGATGCCAGTCTTTTTATGTGCAGTGTTTGTACTGTGGCTGAATTCCCCATATGCAAATGTTCAACCAAACTAATTCCCTCTCTGATACTATTTTGCAAACATATTGTCAGTGCATCCTATGCTTGGTACCACCTAAGATAAGTATGATTTGTTTAAAGAAAAACAAACTACTAACACAAAAAACAAAAAAAATCCAGAGGGCTTCTTTTTTTGCTCTTCTACAATAATCATGGAAAGTGCCAGGAATATTTTTTCCAGCGCTGACACATGTCTAATGAGGTGTGGCAACAGGACTGAGTATGAAATCCTACTCTACATCCACACTGAAATCCATTTCCAGTCATCATAGCTGTCCTTAAAACTGTCACTGCTTGAATTCTTCTTATTATAGACAGAAGGCATTATCAGCAGGGGTGGCGATGCTACAGTAGAAGTGACACTAATGGACAACAGCTCATCTCACTCCTTTAAAAGACATTTCATGTGCCACTGAAGTAACTGCAGAGTTGAACTACACCCCTCAAACAGTTACAAATGCCACCACAATGACAGGAGTTGCTCATTTGTTTTAATTTCTGCCTTCATTCATTGAAACATAAGTGTAAAATGCAGAATTAAAAATGTAACCAAACACTGCAGCAGTAGAGCTTCATTAATACTAACTCAGTTACTCTATTCCACCTCAACACAGAGGGGTCTTTCAGAGACACTAAAACACTGCATTCCATTGTGACTGTGTTAGTGCTTCTGTTGGCTTTGGGCCAGTACAAAATTAGAGGCCATTACCACATAATTATCACCACAGTATGAATGAGTTTAAATTTAAAAGGTACATACGTAGATGGAAGTGTTTAACTCTTTCTCCGCATTTGTGATCTCAAATTATGAAGGGGAAAGAGTTAGTGTTGAGACAGTAAGCCAGGTGTGACACCAGAAAAAAAAGTAAAGTCAGAGGAAAATAGATTGTGAATTTAAGACTGAGGAAAAACAAAACACTGACATGGGGAGGTGCAGGTAAGACTTTTTAGTTTGTGTGACAAGACAAAAAAACAGGAAGCTTAAAAGGCTTTGATACGATGTATATGTAAGAGAGGATGAAGCTGTTTGTGTCAGTGTATCAGTCTGATTATTACCCGGCATATTAAACTAATCACCCATTAGTTTAATTAATGCATGCAGTCAATATTATTATAGAACAGCATCAATTTTAGTATATGTTAAATAGAAAATAGAATAAGAATAAATGTCTTACATTTCTCTAGCGTTCTGCCGTTCTGGAAAAAAAAAGAACAGAAAATAGATCCAAGTTAGGAATGATTCACCTGCTGCATGTAGCAAATCTAAAACTACTTCTACTTATATAGCTACTACAGAAAAAGGGCATACAGGACACAGCACAAAAGCAGAAATGAATTAACCACAAACACCACAAATTGATGTAACAAAATAAACAAGTCTGAAATAAGTCAAATGTTCTTTATCTAGTGCTTATAAAAGATTGGTCAGGGCAGATCAGCAGAGCTACTGGGGTTAGTAGAAGGAGGACGGGAAGCGGTGGCTGCTTTTACCTCTTCCTCTTGGTCGGAATCGGACTCCTTTTGGAAGCAAGAAGCAGCAAGAAGCAGAAAGATGTACACATAAAACAACAGTGACATTACAAGTGAGGAAAAAGACAAGGGGAAATGTGTAGTTAACCATGGCAACAAAGACAACCGGTCAGGGGAATGAGTTTAGTTTTTAAAAGCAGAGTTAGGCCAAAAATATATACAATCACATCCTTAGTTGTCTGTAGACATTTTGATTTAAAACATTACAGACACTGTATAAACACGTATGTGTTGAATTAAAGCTACATTTACACTAATATACTTTAAAATTCTGTCCAGATGAAATTTCTATCCATTCTAAGCTGCTTGAAACAGATCTAACATGACTGCAACAGCTAAGAGTCAAGACTGATGTTTTGTTTTCTGATAGAAAGAGACACATGATAGAAACACAATGAATCTGACGACTTGTAGTGACTGATGTGACAGACCCAAACAAGCTGCAAACATGGGTTTCTGTTCTGTTTCTCCATAACTGTTCCTCTAGACTGCAATGCAAATAAACTCAAACAACTTTTTGATAGCAGATGCTAAAATTGTTCTATATGCTATGTGGGACCCCCCCCCTCCCACACACACACACTTGAACATGCCAATCATACATATGGCAATGACTTTTAAAGTAAAACATATCTAAGGGAACGTTTTAAAGATTTGCACTGTTTTCAGTTTACAGTTTATAACATTGGTTTAAGATAAGTCAGTGGGTAGAAACATCCATTTTATACTCTTGAATTTAATGCAATGTGCTGAAGAACTAGTCAATTTATTTCTAGCGATAAACTTTTGAAGGAGAAGAGGAATTATGTAGCATGCAGACAGTAACAGAGTGCAGTCCTCACCTTACAGTATGATGGGAGAGTGATGTTGAGGTTGCATATGGCATTTTGTGTAAGCGACCTGTAGTTCCTGGGTTCTTTCATAAAGGATAGACGACCACATGGCTCCTGAGTGTTGTCTCTAATCTATAAAAAAAAAAAACACAGTTTGGTATTATTCAGGCAGTCGACTGCTGGTCAGAGGGCGTGGTTAAAGAAGAAACGGTGCTTACTTTGATGAAGAGAGCTAGTCTGTTCTCCTTGAAGGCAAAAAAGCTGAAAAGATGGTGCTGGCCACTTTTGGTGAGGGGGACGAGGTTTCCAAAACAGTCTGCATAGATAGGTTTACCTTCCAGGACCTGAGAACAATAACAAAAAGGTGTGTTAAAAAAACATTTATTAGATATACTGTACATATGGCTCGTCCTATGGTGAAGAAATAAATGAGTGGAATAAATGACTAAAGAGCTGAATAATACTGATGAATATGAAGCTATTATAACCGACGTGATTTCCTTCCTCACCTCTACGTCTCGGCTGCGAGCCACCTCAGTGAAGTTCTCCTGCTGCTCCAGCGTTTTGTCGATCTTGTCGTCGGTCATGCAGAAGCAGCGTAGGCGGGCCTCGATGGGGTCGTGGGTCTTGGCAAAGATGACGAACTTGGCCATGTAAGGGACGCAAATGATCTCCCGGTACACCTGAGTAGAGAAGTTGACAGATTCCTGGACTTGCCGACAGTCTATCAGCCAGAACCTGGAGAACAGAAGGTAAACAGGTGATGTTAGGTATGTGTTGGTTGTAACATCTATGTCGCTTTATATCAGGAATTTGTGTTACCTGGCAGACACGTTGGTTGTGAAGGAGACACAGTCATTAATAAATGTTAATGGTGTGGTTCCGGTTATATCCTCCCATTGGGCCGGCGTTGTCCCACCTGCAAATGAACACAAATATCAATCACGCATTTTCATTTGAAGTGTAGAATCAGTATGCAACATCATCCTTAAATATTTTACAATTAAAATAAAAAGCACAATTTAAGATATACATGACAACACCCACACCTGGTAACTAAAATAATAATAAAAAACAAAAAAACAATTAAAAGCATCAGTATGGAGGCGTTTGTATATAATTAATAATACACATGGAAATAAGTATATGATGCAATTATTGGAAGACACCTGTGTTAAAGGAATGTTCTTCAACATTTTTGTCAAAGCCGTTGGTGTAGAGAAGGGAATTATTAATTGGATTAAAGTTACTATAGCATCATAAAATAATAAAATAGGCTGAATTTTTGCAAGATTTCTAGGATTATGTGGTGGAGAGAAGAGATGAAAATAACTGCCCTGGTAAAAGCATTAAAATGAGACTCACTTATTCCAGAGTAGCCTTATTAAAACTTGTCTGTGACTAATATTATTATTGTTAATTATCATCTTTTTTTCATGACGCAACACGTGGCAGTGTTCATGGGTTTTCGTGTAAAAAAAAAAAAAAAAGAGTCTATTATGCTTTTTTGAATGACTTAATGTGAAATAAAATCACTTTGACCAAAAAAAAAAGTGACATAAATAATCTTTAAGAAATAATTGAATCATTAATGTTAACTCTCAATATATGACCAACTTTAGCTGATCCAAGAGTTTTTTATTTTTTCTATTTTTATAATAATATGTGTTTTTCTCTGATTGTTTTATGCACAGATTTACATGTGTTCTCTCACCAGTGATACTACAGAGCAGGCGTAAAGTGGGCGTGTCCCCTCCGAAGCCGTTGAGGACCGGGTCAGCGTTGGTTTTGGGGACGGGGATGGTCATGGTGATGGGTTTATGGAACTTCCTTCTGCGGGGCTCTAAAGTGACGATGGGG
Organism: Ostorhinchus cyanosoma; assembly: GCA_029814465.1. NCBI lineage: Eukaryota > Metazoa > Chordata > Actinopteri > Kurtiformes > Apogonidae > Ostorhinchus > Ostorhinchus cyanosoma. The sequence goes on from JAPTYQ010000011.1 coordinate 7,451,601, forward strand.
CTGAAGGTGGCCTTGTTCCCCAGGATCTTCCTCACTACATCCACAAGCACTGGCTGAGCCTGTGGAGCAGACGAAAGATAATATTAACTTCAGGGTAATAAATGCAAGGACTGAAAATCTCTTCAACTTTTTAAAGTAATGCTTTATTTTATTGGTCCCCTATTTACTAGGTAATTTCACACAAAACATGCATATAATTAAGTATAGTACAGAAGTGCTTTTTTCTTGGACTTTGGTTGTTGGTTTTGCAATTTTACACAGTACATCAGTGAATTTTTCTTTTGGTGGTGACTGCTGGACAAATGCGGTACAGCATGCACAAATACACTTTCAACACTTTTGAAAAAAATAATTCATATTTTCAGTATAAAATGTAAAAGAAAGTTCTCACAACCCCTTATGAGGTCAGTATAAAACAAAATAGAGAGACTGTTGTGTAAAAATAAATAAAATGAATGAATAAATAAAATGTAAAACTGCTGTGTAAAATAGTAATCCCACAAAAATCAATGTTACTGTGAAAAGAATCAGAGCCAAACATGGAACATAACCACAGTCACCTGCAGGCCGACCCTGATCCTCTTGGTGAGGGCCCCCTCAGGAAACACCGCCTGGACCTGAGGGACCACAGTGCTGCTCAGGATGCCTCCTTCAGGACCAATCAGATTACTGTCCTGCTTGATACGCGATACCACTGCAAAGTATTGTGGGAAGTCTCTGGTAATGATGCGGCAGATGCGCTTCCTCTCCAGCTCTTCCGGTGTGTCCAGCTCTGGAGCAAAGAAAAAGGACAGGACTGTTATTGGAGCGAACGTAGGGATCCCCTCATGGTGCGGTTGACCGGTAGACCTCCACAAACGCACCCTCGTCCATGCCGTTGAGTATCTGGTTCAGCTCCTCCTGGGTGTGCTCACAGTGGTGCTCCTTCCAGCTCTCTCCTGTCTCACTCCTCAGAATAACCAATTCCCTCTCTTTCCCTCGTAGGGCAGCGAAGTGTGGGATCTCCACAATCACAGGCCTGGAGGAGTTCAGAACAGGTGGGTGACTACACAACTTTATGCAACATCTTCCTCATCTTCATCAAGTCTAGTGTGGGCTTTAGCTTTTGTGGTTTTTCTAGACACTTACTATACACTTACTATACACTTTCTAGAAATTGCATGTTACACCTGGATTTAATACAGATCACAGTATGCAGACGGCTAGAATTAGTGACAGTGAGCTGTTTTAAGTCCTCAGCTGGAATGGGTCTCTGATTGGTACCACCTTCTGCAGAGAAATAACCAAAAACCAACCCATAACTTCTAATACTGGACATTCATTTGTATAAAATTCAGATATGCCCTGAGAGCAGTATATAAACAGTAGTACCATGCAAAAGCCTTACACTACCAGTAGGTTTGTTGTTTTAGCAAGATTTAAATGACATATTACAACATGCATATGCATTTCTGAGTCTCTGTAAAAAGATACAACTGAAAGATGTAGGAAATAAGAGATCAGCATTAAAAACAAGAATTGCAGATTTTATAAAAGCACAGTGTCTAGTGTTTAGTGTGACTTCCCTTTGCATTTAACATGACAATCTGAGGTTTACTGCACTAAATTTACTACTTTAACCCATAAAGACCCAAACAACCACTGGCAACCAACACCACCCCCTGATCTAAACTGTTTAATACCTACAGTATTGATCCACTAAACCTATCAATACATGTAAATAACTGTTGTAAAATACAGTTTGTCATGTTTTCGTGGTCATCAGATATGACCCATTTTGACGTTCAGAGGCTCAGTAGTGAACATGTAAACACTGTCATCTTCTCCAACATTGATTCAGCAGTAAAACCCATGGAGTTGGATCAATGACAGTGGATGGAGATGCCTGTTTTGACATTCAGTTGATATATTTGCAGAGAAAGTCACATTCTCTTCAGTTTTCTCTGTTTCTGATATAACAACCCTCAACTTTAATCTGAGCTTTAATGAACATCTGCATAATCAGCAAATTAAAAGTAGGAAAATACATGATTTTCACTGAAAAAAACACAAAATGCGTAAGATAATATTACAATAAATGGTGATAAATCATTTCAGAAAGGTTAAATATGGAGAAAAATTCATTTGGGAACTGACACAAAAGTAGCGCTGGGTCTTTATGGGTTAGGTAATGGTAACAGAGGTCACATAATACAGACTGTTTCCTGTTGAAGCCATTTAGTTCATATTTCTGGGAGTTTTTAATACTGTGCACATTATATCCCTTTATTTTCATGTACCTCAATAAAGAGCCAGAGAAATAGATATCACGCTCATCTTGTAAACACAACATAGCTAGAAGTAGTGTAAGACTTTTGCTCGGCAGTGTAATTTTTCAGGAAATTAAAAACTCAAACACCATTAAAATACATTTTCTGTCATTGTGGCAGGAACTAGCAAAATATAATTGAATTTGATTTTATGGAGACTTAGTATGATTTCCATACTGCTTTATTTCTCTGGGGGTCAGGTTGAAATCCAGAACTGGTTCATGTTGAACAAAATATAGACCGTTTTCTGCAGTGCAATGCACCATCAGCCAGATTTCCTTAGTATAAAGCATTTTAACATAATGGACAGCAGAGAAGCATGATAAGATGTCTAACTAGAGTCTGCAGCAATGCAAGTTCAGGGAGTTGCCTCAGGAAAAGTAGACTTAGACATGTAGACTTCTTATATGCAATATTTACGTATCAATATGTCACTTTAATACTTACCTGATGTGTAAAATCAGAACAAGCTAGCTACAACAGACCGTATGTTGATAAAAACATGCTAAACTGAGAGGCACACACTAACAATGAGGACAGACACAGCTAACATAGCAGAGCTGCTGATATTTTCATGTGATACTTGACTTGTTTTAGGCCTCGGGATACATGATAATATATTCTCTGTGTTTATTTTTGTAACGAAACAATGTTAGGTGAGTAAAAAGCACTGAGGTTGTCAACTTTACAAGTTTATGTGCCTGAGGAAAGGCAGGAGAAACAGTTTGATGCCTAAGAGATCATAATATTATAACATAATGGACGACTTAGCATCATGTTTGACCTTATTACCGAATTTGCAGGCCATGCAACTATTTGAAGTTCACATGAAAATAGAAAAAAAATCTACTTGTAGCCCATAGTTTAGAAAATTAAAAGCATAAATACAGAGGTACACATAGAAAACAAGCTAAGCAGAGGAAATAAATGAATAGAGGAAGAAAAAGCAGAGACATGATGTGTGAAGGGTAATAAGCTGCTAAAGTTAAAGGACACAAACACAGTATGACAACACAACGATGTATGGACACGTTAACATCCACAGGAAAGATGAAAAGGAAACACTGAGACAGCATCCATGGATTGTTTCATATGCAAAACTTTTTTCCACCCTACCCGAGGAATTTTGTGCCCGGCGGGCCGAGCTGGAGGATTCTGCTAACCAGACTCTCTCCCTCATTAAGAGGTGGAGGCGCATTGGGGAGGTGCAGTTTACTGAGTGATCGACCAAGCGTCCACACGCAGCAGAGAGGAAGAAAGAGCACACACAATGCTTTGATAGAAAATAATAGAATAGAAACCTTGGGGAAGTATTTGCTAAGTTTGGCGAAATTTTCACAGTTTTTCGCTATAAATATGGAGATCAAAAATGTACAAATGGAAATATGAGACAGAGTTAATGAAATAATTTAATAAATACAGACATAGGAAGAGGTTTTTATGCATGTAAAAATGTACCTTCATGTCTAATAATGAATGAAACAAGTCAATCAACAGTGGCTATGCTATTGTTTGTGAGTCTTTTAAAGCTTTTTAACTGTTAAGCGTCAATGTAAACGATTTCTGAGGGTTTTTAAGGTTGTTGAATGATGAATTAAAGGTGCTCAGACACCTGATTAAAATAAGAGTCAGGTCGGGGGTAGGCAGGTCACAGGTAAAGGGTACTTACAAGTCATGAACTTAATAACAAATATACCTACAGATTCATAACAGAGGCATAAAACCACTGGCAACTGGCAGAATTTTAGGCTACATATCAAACCAATCATGGTGCACTGGAGGTGCAGTTAATCAGAAAGGCTTTTCTATAGAGGGTGAAAGGGAAAAAAGGTTAAATAGAGTTAGACTGCAGCTGTTATTAAAGAAAACACAGCATGCTGAAGAGCAAAGATTAACAGATCTGTGGCGCTGGGAAAAAGCAAGAGCAAATACAGAAACATGTTTAGTAAGGCCGAGGCAGGGGTTAAATGAATCTGAAAAACAAAAGGGCAGCACCTTGTGAGCATCTCATTTGAAGTCATACAAATATTGGTGTGTATGCAGTGTAATGGCCCTTCATTTCTTTAAATAGTACAGTGTATCTCTCTTACCTGTCCTTTGGCGCTTTTCCACTTCATAATACTGATTCTAGTTGCCCTTTTAAGTTTTACATCGGGATAACACTGTGGAAACTTTTGTGGTACTTTTTCTTAGCATCACCTTCATTGAGGTAAATACTAAATGATGCCAAAATGTGATGTGAAAATACTGCAGACTAATGATTATACAGTTGCCTAAAAAATTATTAGACCATCAAAAGTCATAATAAGTTATTATCAAGAAAACATGGAAAACGAATGCATATCAGCTCTGAAATTAAACTACTAAGAACTATTTTTGTTGTTATCATTATATTTGTCCAAACAAATGTACCTTTAGTTGTACCAGGCATTAAAATGAACAAGAAATTGAAGAAAACATGGGGTGGTCTAATAATTTTTTCGGTGACTGTAGAAGCATGGATATCACTACATTATCACTGTGAGGCTGGACTATTCAAACAGTTAAGTTATTACACTCTATTCATTCATTATATTCATCTGTCTTCATTTATTGTACTATATCACTCATTATATGGCAACTTTGTTTGGAAGATGTTATGTGTTGGCCTGAAGATGAAGCATCAGTGTTGCTATGACAACCAGCAGAAAAGTGCCAGTATATTTTTAAAAATAAAAATGTTCAGTTTAACTTTACAGGTTATTGAATGAATGATGTAAACTCAATAAAAGCTTGTAAAACTGGCACACTACTTTAAGTTCTCGTCTTCTACTGTTCATCATGGTTTCCTGTTTTCTTACCCAAGAAACTGGGCTCCAGAGGGCCCCACCTCGATGAGCCTGCTGGCCAGACCCTCGCCCTCCACCATCGGGGGCATGGTGGCCAGACGGTGCCTCTTCACCAGTCGACATGTGACCCGTGTGGGCGCGCTGCACTTCCTGGGCGGGATGATGATGCGTAGACCATTGTGCCGGCATCCACGCATAGCTCCGCCCCTTGCATCCACCATAAAACTGACCAGGAAGCTAAGAAGGAACAGGAGAAATTGCCATATGTTAGATGCCGCCTTCAATGTCATCGAGTAATGCGAATACAGACACCATAAAAAGCAAAACACATCTGCAAAAAGTGTCGATTTAGATGAATTAAAACGTTGTAGTAACCTCACATGGTTTGTTTTATGTTGTAAAAGAAAAATACAGTTTATTATGTAAACAAAAATGACAACTTTTAATCTTGCTTGGTATAATCTGGAGTATTCAACAGTAGAACAAATAGAGAAATAATAAAAAATGTGCAAGAGGCAATTTTCAGTTCAATACAGAGACCACACGACAATTAGCATGACTGTTCAAACAGTAATTTCTGCAGCCAGGGGTCTCATTGAAATCATAGGAGCTAATGCTAAGTATTGTTTGATCAGGGGAGTTGTTTTCACCACCATTCCAAATGAAATTCTATCTGACATGATACAAACAGAAATAGTTTTACTCAAAATATAATGCATTCATCCTATTCACAGCATGTTTAGACTTTTCATTCTAATGAAATAGCTCCAAGTAAAGTTAAATACTGAAATAAGTGACAGGAATGTAACATCATTGACAGGTAACCAAATGAAATGGGTCATAATTATAGATTTATCTAATGTTGGACAAATTCTTATAGCAGTGACATGTTTATTTTAAGATATTTTAGCGTCAAATGTTACATAATTCAGCTTTAACCAAATAACTAAACAGTCTTCGGATCTGTTAACATCTTGTATTTTACCAAAAGTACCATCTATGCGATGAGCATGTGAATAATTTTGGGTTTATCTAAATACTTAACAGGAAGGGTGATGAAAAGCTTCATGTCCGTCATTTGTAACTATGTATGTATGTACGAATTTAGCTTTAACTTCACACCACATGCAAAGTAGCACAATATATATATGAATATGGATCACACATCTGAAGGAGGGGGGGTATGGGTTCAATGAGGTGATGTTGCAGTGTAGTAACCATTCCAAATACTGGTGTGATACTGATGCCTTTGCAGTGCCTTTAGTCAAGCAAAGACAAGACACAGACGCAGGAAAACTTGTTATTGAACTGAGCAACAACACACACTGATGATCTTCACTGTTGTAGCAGTTAGCACGCTAACCTGCCCAATAATCTTAACCCATAAAGACCCAAAGAGCCACTGACGACCAAAGCATCTACTGATCTAAACTGTTTAATACCTGTTGATCCACTAAATCTATTATTACATGCAAATAACTGGTGTAAAATGCAGCTTGTCATCTTTTCATGTTTATCAGATATGATCCAGTTGAACATAATGTGGAAAAACTGTTATCTTCAACATTGATTCACCAGTGACAGAAGTCGTACATGCTTGTTTTTATGTTGAGTCATTGAAAACTTTACTGAAAAAGTCACTTTCTCTTCAGTTTTCTCTGTTGTAAAATAATAAACATTTAATTTGCTTAGTTTTAATTAACATTTACATGATCAATAAATGAAATATAGGGGAAAATACCTGATTTATACCCAAAAATGCAAGATACAGAGGATAATAGTATGATAAATGGTGATAAATCACTTAAAAAGGCTTAACTAGAGAGCAAAATCAATATGGGAACTGCCACAAAAGTAGCACTGGGTCTTCATGGGTTAAGCTGAACAGTGTTTTATGTATGAAGTATTCCTTGTGCTAAATTGGTGGGTATGTCACTGTAAGTATACAATATATGACATAAACACACAGGATCTTTAACTTTCACTGCCTCTGACATCTCATATATCACATAAGAAGGAAGAACACATGTATAAGACGATGCCAGTTAGAGACAGTGACACACATATACACCTCTCCATCAGGAGAGCACACTGTGAGAGGAGGAAGAGAATGAAGATGAGGAGGAGGAGGAGGAGGAGGAGGAGGACAGGGATGGAACCAAGGTGCAGAAGGTCACCTGCTGTGGTCTCCATGATCATGGCACGGAGAGGAATGGCTAAAACGCAGAAACAGTTCAGAGAAGAAGAGGAAAGAAAAGAAGAAGAAACCCAGAGAGGAAAAACAAGCAAGTATGACACAACTTCTTACAAAACACATTCAACAAATGCTATAAATGAACTGAGTGTCAGTTCTGCTTATTGTAAGGGAGTGGAGAAGATTGATAACTTTATATTTAATCATTACAATAAAAGTGCATTGTACTAAAAATGTAAATAGTCTACATGTAACCAAAGTATACAGACTCTTATTTTACAGTCTATGAGCACAGATGGGCAAAGAAAAGGCAGATGTTTTGAGTCGTAGCTACATAAATAACTGTTTTTCATTTTAATGAACGTCTCATTCACTGCCATTGAGAAATTATGCTAAATCTGTAGTTGTACTGTTTATAAATAATAACATTTTAACATCAAATTACAAGTCAGAACTTTAAAATAATTACATGTTAAAAAAATAACACGCTAAACACCAGTAACAGCTGTTGTGTGTATAAGCACTCACTTTTCTAATCATGTGATTCACTGAAGTCAATGAGCTCATTTACAAACACTATGATTATGCATTATTGTTACAAGTAGAACATAACAGCAGCTGCGTCTTTTCTTAAAATGTTTGAGCATTTTTTTATGAATCTGAAGACAGTGTTTGTAAATCCATGAACACACAAGACACTCACATATTTCAGACACTCATGCTTACAATTTATAGTATTTTTAGGTTGAAATATGTGGGTGTCTAGTCATTGTGAACATGTTTTCTAAAGTCTGTACTTACCCAGAGTGAACAGGACTGGAGGATAACGCCACGTTGTCCAGGTTCTCTGTGCCCCAACTGAGTCGGTACGAATCTCTCTCATTGTCCCTGGTAAGAGTCGAAACCTGGGACCAAATAAAGACATAAACTCAGTTATTGGTTGGACTGAAGATGGTGGATTTAACATGAGTTCAAAGAATAAAAACAACTGTATAAAGATTGCATTTTAAGCACAAAGGTCAAAGCAAAGAAAGAAATATCCTACCAGAGATATAAGGTTAAAGAA
>JAPTYQ010000011.1:7483517-7504927 GCA_029814465.1 Ostorhinchus cyanosoma
TATCATTATATTTTTCCAAACAAATGTACCTTTAGTTGTACCAGGCATTAAAATGAACAAGAAATTGAAGAAAACAAAGGTGGTCTAATATTTTTTTCCATAACTATATTTCATTACCTGGCGAGACAAAACCCTGTAAATACAACGTGGTAACAACTCTTTTTCTAACTCTAGCCGATACATATGGATTATATGCATATAATAGATGCTAAAAACAACACTACTGGTTGCAGACAAAGCTGGGAAAGAACTGCTTTAACTGTGCTAATTGTCTTACCAATAAACCTGCCCCATCATTAAGGCATAAGTATATGCAACCCTGGCACTGCTTAATGATCTTGGGAACAAATACAGAACAAAAGGTCAACAACTCCAGGGCTTTAATGCTCTGATTATTCTATTTTAGGATTGGGTTACTTTGCAAAGGAGAGCAACACAGTTCAGATGATCACTATAGAGCTTTTGAGGTGTTTTTTTGGTGAAAATCCTGCTTCATTATACAGGCCCTGGTGTGCACTGACCCACCCAACCTGTCAGCCCTCATCCCTGAAGCCACCGTTGTGCTTGTAAAACCAAAACAATGTCATATTCTCACTTTGGTAAAACCCTGTTTAGCTTTTTTTCTCCTGCACAAGCTACTCACAGTCCGCTGTTACTGCTTATTACTCACAACCAGTGAGGAAATCATACTGGTGTGAGACTATAAATTTCAAACTTACTAAATCTATTATAACAGATTACATCAGTTGGTAGTTTACATTGTCAACCACTCAGCAGCTGAAAGTTAGAACAGACTTACTGAGCTGTCATTGCTTCTATAGCTTTCATCAGCTCCTTCAATGGTAAATGAGTTACAGCATATGATGAGTTAGCCACTTAAAGCTGTGTCTAGTCCTCTGTAAAGGGAGCTTACACTTTTTTTAGTGACATGCATTGAACACCTTCAGATTCTTGATACCTGATCATATAAAAATAAAAGTGTTCTGGGCAGATGGGTGATCACTGTGGGTAGAAACCTTGTCATTTCATCACCTACTGCTCAGCCCACACTTTAAGTCCATGCTGTGCTGTAACATCATCTACCTTATAATTGTTTTTCACCACGTTCCACCTACGTGTTTGCTTTTCATAATTCGCAGGACAAGGACAGACTAATCAGGTAGTTCATGGCCAGGGTAACATATCCAGACAGAGACACATCTAAGCAGCAGATGTAAATAAGGGTCTTTTAATCCAAATATTCTAGTGGCATCACTAGTGAATCCTGTTGGTCTGCTATAACATTAATGTCTTCAGAATAAATAAAAACCAGAACGTTTCAGTACATTCTTCATCACCCACAGCATGGACACATGAATGTGGAGCGCGACATGCCAAGATCCTCGTCCAGCGGCTAAAACAGCGCTGTGAACATACCTTCGACTGGACATCAGCGTTGTGGTCGTTCTGTAGCAGCAGGGCGGCCGACTTGGTGTCGTCCTTACGGGCAGCGATGTGCAAGGCCGGCAGCCGGACCTTTCCTTTAGTATCGTTTTCCAGTAAGATAGAAACCACCTGGTTGTGGCCCTGCTGCAAGGCGATGGCCAGAGGGGTGAAGCCATCCTGGACAGGAGGAGGAGGAGGACAGATTAGCTGGGTCCACCCAAACATGTCTGCAGAACATCGCAAATCTAGGACCATCTTATAGTTTTGAATGAGAATAACTGTAACTGATGTAAGATTAGAAAAGAAATGACTTTATTAAACCCAAAGTGAGGAAATGCACCGTTTACAGCAGCAAAAACACCAAAAACAACGTGCAGAAAGACAGGCAGAAACATTCAAGAGGGAAAACAGGAAATTTAACGGAGAATGTTGCACTCTTTACTAGTATTTACATATGTGCAATATAGTTGTACATGATATTGATACTGACAGTATATGAGAAGATTCCTGTGAACTGTATAGTCTGATGTCAGTGGGAAAGAATGACCTGTAATATTACTCCCTCTTGCGCTGGGGGCCTGAAAAGTTGTTGTTTTTACATAATGATTTTACAGTTTTGTTATTTAAGAACATGACACAAAAACCTGTAAGCGTTAGTTATATTGGTCACTGTTTTTCCTTTCCTATTGACAGAATTCAGTTAATGTGTTCTCCCTTTACTATACTGCAAAGCACTTTATCACTATTTTGGAAACGTGCTTTGTAAATAAAGTTATTAATATATAATGAATGAATAAATGAATGAATGAATAAAAACACAGCTGCAGTGACCAAACATCATTACAGGTTGGTCCAAAACAAAAAAAGTTCAGACTTCTTTCCTAAAAATGTAATAAAACATAAATAAAATTCACCTCCTCAAAGTTATTACCACGTTAACCAGATAGTTGCCATATTTCTCCGCAAAAACTGTGCTCTTTTTCTCTCACCTCTGTAGCAGTGCTCTGGTTGCCTCCATTCTCCAACAGGTATCGGACCACATCCAGGTGGTTCTCCTGGGCAGCCATGTACAGAGGAGTAAATCCATTCTAACGAACACAAACAAATAAAAACATAACTCAGAGTTTGCCTTCAACAGTTTCTCAGAGGACAAACACAAGCTGAGTGTGTGGTGACTAATAACAGTACAAACAGATACACAGCTGTCAGCGAAGGTGAGATGGTGCAGCTCACCTGAGACTGTGCGTTGATGTCAGCTCCACGTTTGACCAGGATCTTCACCACTTCAGCCTGACCCGCTAGAGACGATATGTGAAGTGCAGTGTTTCCTTTCTGTATTCAAAAAAAGTAAGTTAGAGGATGCATTTATTCAGACAATCATGTTATCAATAGTCCCAATTTAACACACTTTTATTTATTGTGTACATGTTAGTTAAATGTGGTGAACAAATGCATTAATTTGTTGTTAGTAAGGCACTTCATGTCCAAAATAACCTAATATTATAGTCATACAGGCATATTTTTACATAATGGAAGAAGTTACTCATTGTTGCCATGTTCTCAATTATCATCTCTTTTCTATTTTGTTTTATGTAAGCCATTACCATAACAAAAGCTGATCTTTCCAGGGTTAAAGTGAATAACTGTGGGTAATTGATAAAGTGATATTTTTTAAAGTCAGACAAAATGATGCTTTCAGCAGCTCGACAGTTTTTAGACAATAGATCTGGTTTCTTGAAGATTTCTTGAAATAAGATTTTCCAGATCTATTGTCTAAAAATAAGTTCTTATATCTCACTGAAAAGTTACTCTTTAGGTTATTATATCTTATTTTAAGTGTGATGAGATATTTTGACTAAAAATGAGAAAAATACACTTGGTGAGGTTTAGATTTTTGCAGTGATAATAGCTGTGTCTATGTCTGTGTTTATATTAGACATGCATCCATCTAGTTTGTAAAGTCATATTTTCCAATGTAGTTTGAGGTCCATTTTATTTATATAGTCCTATATCACAAATCATTAATTTCATTCAATGGGCCCCAGTTCAGAGTGAGTAAAACTCCCCAAAAGCATGAAATGGAGGAGGAAGAAACTTCAGCGGGGACCAGAGAGGAGGGCTGTTATTTTCCATTTGCTTTGACTTAAGCTGATCTCTTAAAAGCCTCCCACTCCATCAGTCCAGCTCTGATGTTAAGCACCAGCATGTCTTTACATTCTGGACTGACACCAACATGAGAGTCTACACTGTAAAGCTGCTCCGTAATGAGCTTGTACCTACTCTGATTCCAGTAGCTGGAATGATCAACACACCACCACGAGGAGTACCTCATTCTACATATCACTTTCCCTCAGTGCTCTACTTTTCCTCATCTCTATTTTAATGACCTTTGCAAGGATGTTTTTCTCAATGAATGAAGTCAGCCAATCATAAACTGGGTCGAGCTACTGTAAACTGTAAACAAAATACGTAATTTTTTTTTTCCCAAACCTACATTCAATACAATTTACACTGCAATTTACCGTCTTCTTCTTCTTTTTTTTTTATTACTAATTTGTTCTTTGTTGAATTCACATTAGTCAGAGATCACCACAATAAAAACAGATAAATCCCTAAAGTGTGACTACTACAACTACTACTACTACTACTACTAATAATAATAATAATAAAATACAAAACAAAAATATAATAGAATACAAAAAAGTGGGTAATTACATTTCAAATTTTGGTTCTATTGTGAAGATGCATTGGATAGTAACAAAATTATTGTTCATGTACTTTAAAATGTTAGTTTTTTTTGTTTTTTTTTTTTAGTAAGAAACTTAGCATTCACCTCTACAACAACTACAATTCCATGAAATAATTTTATGATTTTTAAGACCCAGTACTTTTGTGGCAATTCCCAAATGAAAATTTCCCTCTATTTAACTTTTCTTAAGTAATGTATTACCATTTATTGTAATATTATCCTTTGTATTTACATTTTTCAGTGAACATCAGGTATTTTCCTATATTTACTTCACTGATGAGATAGATGTTAAAAAACTCAGAGTACCATGAGGAGTACCTTTAAGTTATGTGCTAATGCTATAAAACAAAAGCCAATAAATGTCAAATGTCTCCTGAATGAACTGCAGATTATTGTCGGATTGTTTAGAAGGTTAATAAAATGAAGCAGCTATCTTGGAGAGCTGACTGACTGAGGGACGTTACTAGAATGTTCCTGTGTGTAGTCTTAAAGCATGTGAGATCATCTACCTTTGTAGCTGAATCTACAGCAGCGCCTCTCTCCAGCAGCTCCTGGACCAGGTCCATGTGGCCCTCCTTGGCTGCCAGGTGCAGTGCATTAAGACCATTCTGAAAAAAGAATTAAAAAGCAGCAGGAAAGGTCAGACTCCGAGTAAACAACAAAGAACAGGCAAAAACACTTCCAGACAGAGAGGGGCTACCTCCTCCTGGTCCATAACCGATAAATCCTCCCTTTCTTTCCCTGGTTTCATGTTCTGTCCTTTACTTTCATGTAGAACAGGGACTGAAATATCAAAGCTCGCTATCAAAGTTGGGTTAGATGTTGTGCCATGTTATGCTGCTATGGAGTAAATCCAGCCAGGGTATGAAGTTATAAATAGTCAATCAGTGTGTGCTGGTCACATGCACTTATTTTCCTTTCAAAGCGTGCTGTGCTGACCACTGTCACTCTAATATTATGTCACCATATTTGAAACAGATGAGACAGCACACAAATTTGGAGGATTCATCTTATAACATCACCGCTAATTAATAAAAGTATGTTTTTTGTTTCATTTAAGAGTCCTTTGGGATCTCTATTCATATCAGTTGGACTTTTAAGTGTCTGCTGCTTCAAGGGGGGAAAGAAAGTAAGAGCTGTTGACTGCTTAAAGGAGATACGCAGTATATAAGACTGATGGGAGTCTCCTGTAAAGCTAGTACAAGGTTATTTTAATTTACACTGACTCTAAAAGAAAGCAAATGAAGTAGACTCGATTTGTGTTATAGGTACAACACTGTAGAGACAATCTAAGGTTACTGATCATGTCATCAGAACATGACATCCTATTTTAACAGGAAATTTAGTTTAATAAACAAAAAGGTCTCAGAAAACATGGCTTATATTATAATGTAGGGAAAATAGGACTCAGTGTATTTAGTATATGACATATACCTTAGTAAATTTTTCCTTAATCTCTAACATTTCTGAATTATCGACCAGTGGATCTTCACTTGAAACAACAAAAACAGTTAAAATCCCTTGATCAACTGAATTAAATAAACAATGTGAGCCAGTGAAGCTCTTCATACAGCCAGCAGATATGGAGCAACAACAAGACTCACTTAAAAGCTGTGATTTAGCTTCTAAATTCTCTACTTTCTTCATTGCATACTTGTAAACTTTTACTCTTATATGATGTAATGTGCATCCATACATTAGCACCTCCTCACTGACACCACTACCCTGTTGGCATGAGAGTCATTTTGAGTCTTAAATGATACTAGTAAGGGGAGTCTCAGAGCTATGAAACCATAGTTTTACCATCTAAACTAACTCTTGCTCCAGTCACAGTCCTTCTTTTCCTTAAGGCCTTAGAGTTGAGGAATGAGGTTAATGTCAGGTTAGTGGTTCCCCTTGTTCCACTGTTCCAAGTGACCCAGTACCAATTCAATAACCTTTTCAGCACTGCAAGCATTCGACTGCACTTTAAAAAGAGTCGCTGAGTCGATAAGTAATTTCCTCAGTGACTGCCAAGCTAACTGTTGTCACAGAGCCCCCTGAGGCTGATTCTCCCCCTGGATTCCTAGGGCCCCCACTCAGGCACCCTGTGGGATCCCAAAAACTGTGAATGCTCATTCTAAAATCATCTGACGCTGCCTGAGTTAGCAATGCTCTAAGATACTGCACAGCTGGCAGGAGACATCTGTTCTGTACTAGACCAGAAAATGCATTTTTAGCAAAGTCCTGCTGTTTTTGGTCAAGCTGACATGTGCATGAAGGAGCCAGGGTCCAGTCTGGCTCAGATCATCCTGCACTATGACAGGGTTTTTAAAGCGGCTATTTAATTGGTGGATTACACTCCACTGCAAAATTAGTTCCTATGGAAAAGTCATGTACCTTGCTGTGTTTTGTGGCCTTGGAAGCAGTAAAAGGAAAACTGTCTGGACTTATAGTCTATTCACATAATATATGGTGTGATTTTGCGATTAAATATTATATCCAATAATCACTGATAATACAGGGAACTAAATACCCATTTGTGCATAGATGCCAAAAATCTCATAAAGTCATCCATATTTTCATTAAAAACGATAATAGAATTGCAATTAGTGTGCAATCTTTTAGACCACAATTAATGCCTAAACTTATCTGTATCGCATTTGCTTAACATAATCTTTACCTACTCTGTATTTAAAATATACAGTGAAACTTTATGTAGCGTTTTGCAGAATCATCATTATTATCTGGTAATAAGGTTAATTTTGTAAACTATGGCACACTATTTTCATTTGGCTCATTGTGGATTATCAATGCTCAGCTAGTGCTTGCATTAAAATTCTGTGTACCACAGGGCCAACAGTTGTTTTGTCACAAATTAACATAATACATGACTGCTGAGCAGAATGCAAGTCTTGGCAGCTTTTCAGGACATTTGTCAAAATTCTGAAATATCCACCATAATCATCAGTGAATTAATTAAAACACAAACACATAGTCTATGTTTGATGCCAGAACAGTTGTTTAGAAACCAGTTCATTATCTGAAAACTGTAAACAGTGTACTGAGTTGTCTCATAAATCTGCTTTAATGTACCTGACTGTTACTGAACCTTTAATAATCTCAGCATGTGGCCAACTGTATGTAGTCTAAATCACTCTGACTGACTGCTATTTAACCCAGGTTAAATATACTGTTACCTACTCAGAGCTTTAAAGACTAAAAATAGGGATGCCCTATCACGATGTAGCTACTAAGCTAGGTCACTGAAATATGCATTAAAGCCAATAAATGGAGAAAAACATGGAAAGACAGTTATGATTCATTCAGCATGACAAACATGAGAAATCAACAACCTCCTCAGCCTCACTGAGGTCTGAAAACATTGTGAGCAGCGGCTTCTCTTGCTATTTATGTTCCAAAACACAATTACTCCATGCCCCCTAACAACTGCTTAACTTGAACTACATCCAATGAAATGATAACATTCAGGGGCTCTTCTTCAACCAGAACTAATAATAAAGATAATAAACAATATGAGACTCACATCCTCCCTCATGAGCATCTGTAAGTTCTCATTCTGGCCAACAAGATACGTAGTTACTGTAAGTCATTTGTCCCTATCATACTATATGATACAACCACTGCATCACAGAAATGTTATTTTCATCTGCACTGCCACATGAGACTGTCTGAAATGTAATGACAGAAAAAACAAAAAACAACAAAAAAACACTTTATTTACACATCCCATGGATTGACTGAAGCCGTAGTTATTGGTGAGTAAGTAACTAGTGTCAGTCGATGTCCAGTTAACATGAACATGTATACAATGGCAATTCTACAGAACAGGTGACACAAAAAAAGCTCTTTTTTTGAGGTTTAGGAGAATATCCTGTTTGGGGATAAAATAACTAAGTTAGGCCATGGGAATTTCCTCTTGATAGTTGCAATAATAAACCTCATTTGAGTTCGAGAACATACCTGATGATCCACCCTAACTTTTATTCTGACACTGATTAGAGGTACGAACACTAGATATTGCTAAAAAAGAGGATATGTAACTTTGTCTGCAAATCTACCCATTGGTAGAATGACAGCATTTGGGAATCACAAAATAAAAATACAAAAGCACGTGCTGCCATATATATGGTACAGCAGCCAACATCAGAACTGCCCCTTTTCTTTGGCTTCTGTTTCCAGAGGCAGCATCAGTCTGTTTGAAGTTGCACCTGTCACCGTTCTGCCATAAAACAACGCTGAGCTATTTATCGGCTGAGTCGAGCTCCGGTGTCTTTTGTCCCTGAGGACACAGAGACAGAAGGAGGCTAAAGTATTCTTTACAGCTCCTCAGGTCACAGCCTTTGATTGTTCGAACTGCATTTCATTATTTACCGCTCACAATTTATCCTTACTTTCACATTATTTCTTTTTTGCCTTCTTCAATATTGAACATAAATAGCTGTCACTAATAAATGCACCACTGCCACAGCACGTGTCACCCTCAGGGGACATATTCATCTTGTACAGGCCCCCACTATGGTCTTCATTCACCTCCAGAACGGCAGTCCCCCTTTATCTTCCAACATGCCCCGTCCACCCACTCACTCATCCATCATATCTGTTACCTCATTCTGTCAGCCCATATAACACACAATCACTTAGGAGACGATCCTTTATTATCTATTACATCTATTAGGGCAGCCAATTTTAATGGAATGCAAATGTGATGTGGTGAGAATCTCATTTGGCAGTGGAGTCAGAGTAAATACCAGCTCATCAGCACAGTGTGTTATTGAGCTATTATTATTCAGCAGCAGAACACAGTAAAACACCCTTTAGTCATAAGATTTAGTGGGGAAACGGTAAAGATTATTACCAATTAGCATGCTACTGAATCAAGTTTTTTAGCTAAAACTTAAAAAAATTAAATAAAAGGAAATATTGAGTTTATTGACTGATTTCAATGTGATGTTCCCTTCAAAACATGTGTAAAATGCATCATAATGTTGAATAGCTGAACAATTAAGCCCTTAATCTGTTGGAAAACAAATCATGGCTGACAGCATATATTTCCATGGATGGATTATTCATGGATAACCTACAAAGCTGCAGTAATTATCATAAAGCTGCAGAGACCCATTACCTGCAGAAAACATGTTTAAAGATGTGATAGCTCCATTTGGGTTTGCTCTTATTTAACGTCTGAAAAAAAGATATAGTTCTACATGCTACACGAGCTAGGTGCTAACTAGTTAAATTCTGCTGCTGCTGCTGATACTATTGTGAAGGCAAAGTCTATGTGATGCTCAAAGTAATGAGCTAAGGCAAGATGCTAAAAAGTTCCTTAAAGCTTAGTGGAAAAGAAGTTTGGTGATTTACTGAAGAGGTCAGGATTTAATTCACTGTTGCCTGTAAAGTTGGAATAAAACAGTTTTACCTCTTCTCATGAAATGATCATGACAATGTGACTTATTCTTGACAGATAAAGTGTAACGGACTCACTGAAATGGGTCAAAGGTGATTACTGATGTGTATAAATGTGAATAAAAAGAGGAATGTGTCTGAAATCAGGATTATTTCAACTTTATGGACAACAGTGTGGTTGATATTAATCAGGTTGTCAGACATGATCTGATGAATAACCAAGCAGAGGAAAAAATTGGCAATTAAAACTATCAATTGAAGACATAAACAAAACATGTGCCCTGTGTCGGTACGTATTAGCAGATAGGTTACTGTATTCAATATAAAATACCTGATATTAAAGATTAATGAAGAGGATGTTAGATGAGTGTTTGCCAACACAGGATCACTACTGTTCAAATACCACGCCTGCTGTCCATGTAGTTTAACTCCATGTGCAAACAAAACAACTATCTTTAAGATTTAATAAACAAGAAATATACAAATATTCCTTAAACACTCTTCACCGTGCACATTCTGTTCTTGTAAAGTAAAATGTTCTCAAAACAAGATCGCAACGATTAAGTGTAAGATTGCAAGTCTTGATCAAATTAAAGGTTTTTGCAGTGAAAGATGAATGTTGACTAGTGCTGCTTCATTTCAGCTTCTTCTGGAGCTTCAACCCACATCTTACAGTAGATTAAAGTGTGCTCAGGTGTCCTGAAGCTGGGTCATTTGTCATCATGTGACCTACATCCAAAACATCAATCATGTTGTATGGGCTTGTAAGTGGACCTTTAGGAGCTATTATTTTGTCAAATAAAAAATACTGACTTGTACAACTTTAAGTTAGCCGTGCCTGTATGTTCTGCTGTGTATTGAAAAACATTTTCCGCTATAAACCATTCTGACCAGCACTCCATCACAGTAATGGAATCATTTGGGTCCTCTGGGTGTCCACTAGTGCGGGAGAAGTTTTGACTGATGTTTTAAGGGGTTTTTAGACATACAAGATACATGTGAGTTACAAAGTGATCAAGGTCTTCTGATGGTCATTTATATCAGCGGTGCAGGGCAGCATGTTAGTGTAATGGAATGGACATTTATTAGCCCATCTTTAGTCGACCCAAAGCAGCTGAGGCGATCACCATCAATCACTGAACCCCACACTAAAATCCTGGACAAGCATCCATCCACTGCTGTGACATGTATCTGTGTGGTGTTATTTACTGTAGAGCAGGTGTCTTCAGTGTGTGAAAACTGGATGCACACAAACACCTGAGCCTTTTTCAACCTCTACAACCTCTGTAAAATTTGAGTGATGCTTTAATTGGACAAAAACCTGATATACAGTACATCCTAGACAGCAAAATGAGTGATAAAATGTTGACCAACTATAAAATATGATTAAGATTTAGAAATGACATGCATTGGGTGGCGTATGTGTTGTTGGATTAGAATCTCCTTGTCTGATTTCAGCTCAGCCACACCATCAGACTGTTACGTTTGAGGAGTGTAAAGTTCAGCTCAATACACTGTTTGTGTATTGTGTGTTGTCTGCTGAACTGTGTGCACCTCTGAAGAGAAGCACTCTAAGTGTTGACACATAAATAAGTAATTTAAGTCAAGGTCAGTGGTGTAGACTGTGAGTTTAGCTAACAGTCAGTATCATGGCAGTTAGCGACAAAACAACATGAAACCAAAGTCAACAAGTAAATAAAAAAACAGTATCAGCCAAATCATTATCTAAACCATCGGTACTGGTATTGACTCAGAAGAAAAGGACTGGTGCATCCCTGAGGCAGAAAACTACTAACAGTCACAAAACATGTACTGTATGTGGATACTCAAAACACTTTAGTTACTTGCATGGAATAATTCATGCATATTTTATTTTCGGAAGATTATGACACTAACTAAATAGAAAAAGCTTCAGAGTTCACTCAAAATTTAATGAAGAATTCTGCAAAACTATTATAACCATCATAACCACTCCACAGGGGCATCCATAAATGACAGAATCTCTGCATAGCATCCCCCGTTTGCTCCATATATATTAGTCTATTGTCGTTCTCTTCATTTATTTAGAAAGATGAAAACTACCCAGTGATGCTGAACTAAGCTCCACACAAAAAAGGAATATGCAGGAGAATTTGTGGATTAGACACAGTCGCCTCACTGCAACAGTACATGCCAACAGAGCTCATATTAATGTGGGAAACCAGGGAGAACCCTCTTAACTGGACATATGGTCTGATCTGAGGTGGGGGGAGGGGTGCAGAGGTACATCCTAACCAAATAGGCTGATCTGTACTCAATATACTGTACATACCAGCACAAAAACAGCATTATCTGTCAGTGTGTATGTGTTGATACATTTGTCAGGTACAAACAGTAAACACTTTTTAAAGGTTGAATTAATCAGACAGTTGACCCTTCATGCTATAAATATAACAGATTTTGCACACAGTCATTGCTCTGAAAATAACTGACATTATTTTACAAGTTAATAAATCATCATAATTTATTTTGTGGGAATTTAAGACCAATAATTGCACAATGTCCCCACAGTAACCTGTCTGTTTAACACCTGACTGGTCCTCTGGTGCTCCTTAAGGTCCCGGTCATGACGCTCCATGTGACTTGTGTTTACCGGTCACAGACGCTGTTGCCAGGACGGGGCTGTTGCTATCCTATCAGTTTTCACTGACCCTTCACATCCATGGATGGAATGCTAATGAGCTTAGAGGAGACTAGATAATAACTGGGTCTAAATAAAGAAACACAGACTTCTGTGTGGCAGGAATCCAGAGTCATTATCATATAATAAATTAATGTGTGGACCAGCAGTGGAGGAGCCAGATTCATAACAAAAACAATCCACTTGGTATGATTTTCATTTTCATCTGAGGTATCAGAATGACCTGACAGTCAGCAACTATATTATGTATTATGTAAATAATAGCTATTGGAAGTGTGTAAGTTATAGCTGCATTGAGAATATTCTTCTATTAATGAATCCATTTGTATCAAAAGCTGCTGCATAAACCCACTGAGAATCAACACCAAACAACTCTGCTGTTTTTCTTTTTTGCTGACTGTATTTATTACTCTGCAATGTAGTTATTTATATGATTACTTATTTATGCTGTCTTATGTGCAACAAGCTGTTCCAAACTAACTATGCAGAGTGAGATTGACATGTTTCGTACTTTAGTTTACTTTGTTTGGTTTCTTAAATATTGCTGCAACTGTGTGTTTACAGCAAAACCTGCCTGTGATAAAGAGTAGAGAAGCAAAGGTTGTAGGTGGCACAATTCAATACTATTCATCAGTTCACTGAACTGTACCATACCAACGTAGAGTAACAGACAAAAATTATAAATATCACATGTTTCTTACCTGATTGCAGGTACTAATGTCCACTCCACTTTTCAGATATTCCAAAACCTTGTCGATGTTTCCTGCCCTCGCTGCTCGCAGGAAACTGGTGTTACTGTCCGACTGGAAAAACACAAAAAAAGACATTTTTAAAATAATTTACTGTACAGTTAACTATTATTATATAATTTGCCCATTCTGGCAGAATGAGTAATACACTTCCCCCTAAGCAATCCCTGATTTAATTGGTTTTAAATGATAAATGAGTCATTCTCCAAACTTTTTAGTGAAAAGCAATTAACCTGACATAAAATCAAATATGGACTTTGACCTCCTCCTCCGCTGTGTATTATTGAAAAAGAAAAAACAAAATAGAGAAAAAGAAATTTGAGTAAATGCAAAATTATGAAAAATTTTGTGGAGAATGCACAGGCAAGTATTACATGGTATAAATATGATACATATCATACATCATTACATGTCCATCTGTGTGTAAGGTTTGTGTCTGTGCTTTGAGGACACGTCCTTTGTGCTTGACGCTGACTGAGCAGCCATTGGAATCAGACCAAGACGGAAGCAGAATGATTCAGCATTTTCCTCTTGGTGCCTTCACTGAAACTAAATCCTGGCTCACACACAGTCTGTTCAAAGCGTACTGTTCCCACTGTGGAAAAACACTGTGATGCTTTTTTTACTGCATTCAAAGTGTGTTTTTCTTTCCTGTGGGAGGTCAGAGGTCAGATACAGAACTACGGCACCAAACTGGACTGATGGTACTCACACTGCCTCAATAATGGGCACTTCAGCAGTTCTCATGTTGTGTTTTTAGCTGAGGGATGCTCTTATTAGCTAGCAAGGTCAAGTTTTTCCTCAAATTAGCATTAGCAGTGCCTTGATTTGAGTGCACTCTGTCTTTTTTCTGCATCATAGTCTGTCAGCTGTGGTGTCACAGTGCTTACGTTTCCTCTAATATCTGAATAACAGGCTGCAGCGTTAATGATAAATGAATAAATGAGCAGGGACACTGCAGCAGGGATGTCTACTTCACACACATACAAATCCCCACACTGTGGTGTTTGTGGTTGACCTGCAGTCAGCTGCTGCAGAGGACTGCACTGCATCACTACATTCACAGCTAGTGGAGCTTCTGCAACACCAACACAGTCCCCTTAAAGGACCAGCACATCTGAATAAAGACATCTCACGGTTATTGCGACAAAGTCAAAACAAAGTATCTACTCCAAACCCCAACTGCACTACTGATGCTCAAAATAGTTCTGGCCATGTGAACAGTATCTTTTTGGATGTGAATATATGTTAATTCCTGAAAGCATCCTTGCCAACTGGGAGTAGATAACCTTGCTAACTGACAAATTTCACCTGCACTTGTATGCTATATCAGCAACTATAATACTATTCACTGACAACTTTATAAAACTACAACTGTGTAAAAATACTGGGCCCTCTTGGACTTCTGTCATTGTCCACCGTCATCACAATATTTATGCTGGTGAAGTGTCCAATGTTTGCATACTGTAATATTTAGCTTAGAATAATATGGACCTCACATACTATGTCCTGCTACAGTTTCAGGCATATTCACAAATCCTGTATAGTGTTAAAGCCAACTATTTAGCATGTCAGTATGGAATTTTGGACACTGTCTTAAAGTCAGCGCCATAGAAACTGTTTACAATGACACTGTTTTTGTAGTGTGTTTCAGTATTAGAGTAGACTGAATAAAATCACGGCCTTCAAAACAACTTTGTCATACATTCAAAGCAAAACAACAGTGATTCTTAACCTCATGTAGCCAGGATGATCTGCACAGTTTATTTTTGGATCCAGTTACTAGTCTGGAATAGAAGGAAACCTCATAATCATGTTTGGCGTGTGTTCGGTGTAGGAAGAAACAATAAAAAGGTGGAAAAGTGCACTACATCAACCAATCAGATGTGTGTCATCGGGTTATTGTTTTCATAAATAGTTGTATATAGTTTTGTGAATTGTAAATGTTTCATGGAACATGTTTGTGGTATCATATTGTGACACCAGATTCTTTTGTAAATAGTTGTATATAGTTTTACTAAAAAAAAATGCGCTTGCATTACTTGCATTTTCATGTAAATAGTTGCATATAACTTTGTTATTTGCTAAATGTCAAATTTTGGGGGAGAGTTTTCAATTTATATGTTCATTCTAAGTTACAAAAATGCTTCAACATATTTTTGCTGACAAACAGTAAAGAAGCGAATTTCTTCCTACTAGAAATCAATGTTTTTGAGTGATTTTAGGTTCAGTGTTACTACAGCAGAAAAAAGAAACTGTAAAGCCACAAACATCAACTGAAAAAAATTATACCAAACAAGGCCAGGTAAACAGAGAGCTATTAGGTCAAAATCCAAAGTATTCAGAAACATCCAAAATACACTCTTAAGGGGTACAAGCAATAAGTCATGGACAAGGATGCAGCAGCGTCATATTTAGAAAGGAACAAATCTATGAAAAAGAAAAGGCCAGAAGGAACTGAGACCTGCCTGAATGTACAGTCAAAGCTTGAAATGTTCAGTGTACAGTTGTTAGGCTGGAGTTTGACAGTAACACAGAGAGCAGGACAAGAAAATATGGACTGAACTCCTCCACCGTTAGCAGCTACAGACAAAACACCGAAGGATCATGTATAAGAGAGCTTGGAGCAAAAATGAACTATGGGAAATTGAGTTAAATACCATTTCTTAGAAGCAGAAACCATGACAGGCCAACAATATACAGAAATATAATGACATGAATTCCAGCTCAGCCCACTCTTCACTCCCTCCCACCGCTACCCACCCACCCATCGCACTCCACAGCCCACTCCCCATTAGCCACACACATCCATCTCACCCACACACACCCCTTCAGGTCAATCACATGATTAATTCTGAATATTCATAGACAAAATGGATAAACGAGACAAAAAAACACAAAAAAACAAAACATAAAACAGGATAGATTCAGAAAGGGAATAAAAAACAGTGCTTGTGGCTGAGGGAAAACTAACGATGATAAAATAAACAGATGCAACAATTAACAAATGAAATACGTAGTTAATTAGTACAAGATTTTAAAGAACAGTTGATTGCTGAATGCTTCTAAAAACTGTTTTCCTTGCCTTGTTTAGTATTTTTATTTTATTTTATTATTTTTTTTAAGCACAACCTATCATGTGACTTTTTTTTTTAAGGAAAACTATAACTATATTACAAAACAATCTGGTGTCACAATATGATGCCACAAACTCGCTCAATGAATCCATTTTACAACTCAGAACATTATATACAAGTATTTATACAAACAATCAGATGTCACAAGATGTCCCACATCTGATTGGCTGTTGAGGCGCACTTCTCCAACTTGGAAGCCTGTTTTTGTTATCTCTTCCTGCAAACAATGCGCACCAAACGTGAGGACAATATTGCAGACGTTATGTTTTTATAGTGTACCATGAGTCTGGTTTTACTTGCCTTTCAATGCAACTGGCTTCACAGTATTACATTGACATCTGTACTTTCCACACAAGTTAAAAGGCTCTGTCTGCTGCTACATCATCTTTAATTGGTCGTGTGATTTGGATGTGAGGGTGTGTCCAGGGACTCTGAAGGATTAAAGTGTATCATATTGGATATATGAGTTAATAGCTACTTCATGTTTACTAAATCCTGGATGGACTGGCTCATGCAGCCTCATTTGTGGCCTTACAGGGTCAGCATTGTTTTGTAGCTACAGTACAAAGCATCCATTACCATCATGAAGTCTGTCCCATAACATCCTCACATTCCCTTCAGAGCTGCAGAGTCACATTATACAAGACCCCGCCCTCATTAATTTAACACTTAGACCATTAGGATTCTCAGACAAGTGGGGCTTTGAATGGGAGACACTTCAACACTGTACAGAAAGGAAGAATTGTGCAAAACAGCATCCTACAGAAATTGTTTCATAACTCCTGGTTATAAGAAGCTTAGTCAGTAGTCACTCCTTTTGATGGGTAAATGTTTTCGCTGTGCACTGCAGATCAGAAAAGCTGCTTTGAAAGGCATGGTTACAGGAAGGCCGTGCATAGGGGAGTTGTGTTACTTGTGGTACAGTATTAGGCCTACCACTACCAGTATGGAAAGAACAGAAAGCTTCGAAGTATCAAGGTCATTTATTTGTGATTTTTAAAATTCTGTTCAAAATAAGAAAATGTGGCAAAATTCACCATTTGATACAAAAACCAGTGCGCTCACCTGTGACTGGATGAATGTACAACTGGCTATATCAATGGCTTTTGTGTTATTTTTGCTTCTGCCTGTGTCTAGACAACCACATTAATTTGAGATGTAATCAAACCTGCCAAGCGTGACAAAGCACAGTCCTGAAGCTCCTCCACCAACACATGGCATCAAACATTCATTTACAAAGTCACTGTCTTCATCTAGTAATGTGCCAGTAGCTTCATCTATAATGCAAACACACACTGTGAACGACCAAGGCCTAGGCTGGGAGCATCCTCGCACCCTCCCAGTTACCACGGAGACAAGAACTGCCCTCTCTGAAAGTAACCATGACAACAGGACTTTCTGTTTCTGAGACGGAAAGATATCTACAGAAAACATTAAGGGCACTGCATCCTTCAGAACTATACACATGACATACCTATACATTACACATAGTTTACAGTCAGTGTAGCCACCGATGGTAACAAGATAAAACACATACAACTCACAGTATGAGCTAATGCAGCAAAAACAATGAAAGCACACAAGCTGCAATACTCAGCATAAAGTGAGCTAAAACACTAAAAAGACAAAATCTAAAACACACATTGAAAATAAAAGTAGCAGTATTTGTAGTAGT
This sequence comes from Ostorhinchus cyanosoma, assembly GCA_029814465.1. Lineage (NCBI taxonomy): Eukaryota > Metazoa > Chordata > Actinopteri > Kurtiformes > Apogonidae > Ostorhinchus > Ostorhinchus cyanosoma. The sequence goes on from JAPTYQ010000011.1 coordinate 7,501,339, forward strand.
ATTAGCTAGCTCTACCTAAACAGTCACAGTAAACAAGCTAATGCTGCGTTCCAGGCAGGTTTTTGAGCCCGTAAATCACGACTTCAAGCCATGACTCACAACTTTGTAGCGTTCCAGGCAAGCCACGCCAAACAGCCTGAGGGGAAGGAATTGTGGTAGTTAGATGTAAACAAACCAGCATGGGGACCATACGTGGCTTATACTCATTTACAATCATTTCCATCACCAGAGGTGCTTGCTCCTGGTTTATTTGAGGGAAACAGAGGAGGAAAAACAGCGCATAAGGCAAGAGACGCTGTAATACCTTTTATGTTACGCTATTTGTACATTTGGATACGTATTTGGTAATAATTTATTTTTGCACTCAATGGACTGAAAACTTGCAAATGCTAGAGTAGGTGCTGATTATTCATAACATTTGCAGATAAATAACATTAATTTGCATAAAAACCACATCCATGGGGGCCGCCATTGTTGTTTCACAGGCTATGTGACGTCAGAGCGTAGAACTGGGAGCACATCGATCGAGTTCACAGGTGGTAATGCCATATTCCAGAGTCCTGGGAGACCTCACTTAGAGTTAACTACATCTAAGCTAATGCTAATATGAGTAGCAGTAGTCATTCATGTTTGAGCTAGCTGTTAGTTACAAAACAAATGTCAGCCTATTGATGTTAGCCTATTGGTCTCTCATTCAAATATTAGTATTCGAAGCTAAAAGGATTACTAAGACAGCTACTTCACAGCACCATAACTTTAGCATTAACCCTGATATAGTACATATTTCAATCACAGTTCCCATGTAGCATTTAGTAGCTAGCTGTTTCCTATTTTACAGTTCTTTTACCTGGTATAACTTACTAAAAACTATCTACTTTATTAACACCATATACTTGTATATTTTTCACAAAGGCAGTAAATCCAACAGTGACAACATGCATAAACAAATAAAAAGACATGTGTAACAGCAACTACAGTACATCACTGCTGGTTTGATTGAAAGAGCACATTCTATTCCTAGCTGAGCAGATGGAGAAATATTATGTGTGTTTACTAGCAACGGCACTTCTCCCGTTGGTGCTGTTTGTGTGTACGTCTGATATTAAAAGCTTCAGTGGTTTGCCTTGTACACATTAGTCCATGAAGCAATTCACACCCACAGAGCGACGACAACAACAGCAGCACTTTATTCAACACAACCAACCAATGATCATTACAACCACAAGATCAAGACCAGACCCACAGACCAGATCAAGACCAGACCCACAGATAAATAAAAAGCTGCTTTTTCCTCACATGCATAATAGGGGTATGAGTATTTCACCCCCATCAAGCCACGTATTTAAGTATTCTTCCTCTTCTTTACAATTATAATCAGTCAGCTGATATGGACACAGCTCTGGAAGACCGTTTAGAAGACACTAACTAAAAGGGGGGAAAGGTTAAAGGTCAAAGGCTGACCCAAAAAGCCCTCCAGAATAGAGCATTTCTAAAATGGGGTGGTGTTCTATTAGAAGTGGCGGTAGGGTTCACTATAAAAGAACAAGATACAGACAGATAGTCACAGTCATAATGAAGCCAGTTCTGTTCATGCATATAAAGTGAACTTTCCAGTGCTTTAACTATGATTAACAGTGATAAATATCACATGGGGTCAAAAATTTATCTGATTCAATGTTTTTTTAAGATGTCGTTGAATCCAAAGAGACTCAGGAGCTGGCCTTTAAGATGTTTTAATCTGTTTGAAATGCTTGTAGTTTATCCATTTAGTTTATCCATGTGACAGTACAAAATAGCAATAGGGTCAATATGAGTGACTCAACCAGGTGTTTCTCAAAGTCACAGGAGGATCCTTCAAGGACTGATTTATGTAGAGCTACGTCATCAGATTTCACTGGAGGACTGTTTTAATATACAGAATCATTCAATGAAGATCAAACTGCCAGTTGCATTGCCAGTGCTGAGTGACCTTCAACATAATTAGGCAACGTTATTCAACAAAATACTCCTGTCATGTGTGTCATTGTGTTACTAAATTAGTGAACTTGGGTGTAGGACCTTTTCTACACTTTCACTAGACCATGGGTCACTGACCTTTGCTATCTAAAGAGTAATTTTAGGAAAGAAATAAAAAAAATATGAAGCCAAAAGATATCCTTATATGTTTTACCTCAAATTGGTGACTGTTTAAGAAGCTCTTTAGGAATAAATCAAAGCGTTGATTGCATTTACGGAACTACACTAATGAAAACAGTTGTCATTATTGTGTTGTGCAGGTTTATATACAGATGGATACCTTCAGTGTCATAAAATAAAAAGGAGTCTACTTTTACTATGACTATTACTGTATTTTTCTGATTCATTTGGAGTGTATTCAGAATTTTTATAACTGCATAGCTTCCAAGTTGGGCAATAAATAGCAAAATGTGGGGAAAACAAGGGTTATTCCTTTCTGTATGATGAAGCCCCATGGAGCTACATGAAAAGGGCACAAGAGTCAAATATGGCCCGGGAGCCAGAGGTTGCCTACCTCTAGGGTGGACTGTTCCACTCATGAATGTATTGATCAGTGGGAAGAGTCTCGACTGGCCTATGTGGGAGGTGAAAACCAAGTACGGATCCATGACTCTGACAAACACCACAGTGTCACTTTTTCCCTGCATCAGTAATGAAGACTGGTCCGTTTTCTCTCACTTGTTTACTGTTTCACTGACGTTTGTCTTTGTGTGTCTGTTTTGGAATCAATTACAACAGTCTGAAGCAACACAGAGTAATAGCAACAAAAAACTAATATTTAGGCCACAGTCAGTACTAAGATGGAGCACCTTTAAGAAGAGGGAAATACTTCAATACTTTCTTAAATTGGATAATGTTAGGGTTAAAATACTCAAAGCAAGAAATAAATTCCTGCCAGAATGCAGTCCCAACAAGGACAAGAAACAAGGAATGATTATAGTCCCAACAATGTCTTTGCTTCATAATAGAAAAGACCAAACCATTACTCACTGATCTCAACTTTGACAACAGTAGTTTTAGCTGAACACTGCTTATTTATTAGGTAATATTTACATCTCTGCTTTTAATATGCTACAGATAGGTCATACAGATACTGAAAGTACTTTTATTATTATCATTATTATCATTATTATTATTATTAATAATACTTTTCGAAAAAAACATTATTATTAACCAGGTTGGGCTCATTGAGATGAGCAATCTCTTTTTCAAGGGAGAACCAGCAGGAATACAGTTCCATAATTACAGTTTACAATAATAACAGCATTTCCAAACACAGAAAAAAAAAAAAAACAACAAACCCTCATGCAATCAATCGAAACTTTTACAGGTCAACTACCTGGTTTTGCTATCTCTTTAAAATTAGGCAAAGAGTCACTGTTTGTAGATGTAATTTCTATGATTTCAGGTTAACGGTGAACATAAACAAGAAGTAAGTAAGATATGTACAAAACAGTTTAATATCCTGCATCTACTGCACAGCTGAAAATCCATATGAGGAGATAGATAGATAGATAGATAGATAGATAGATAGATAGATAGATAGATAGATAGATAGATAGATAGATAGATA
>JAPTYQ010000011.1:7513279-7533680 GCA_029814465.1 Ostorhinchus cyanosoma
TATATATAGGCAGTTCCTCAGTTATTTGAAGCACAATCTTTTAGCATCTGTACAAGTGAATGGCTAAGGCCAGTTGAAGCTGCAGGAATTGAAATCAGGAGGAAAAGACCAGAAATCTAAAATACTAACCTTCCATCTGCAGCTCGTACTTCTACTTAACCCCCAACCTGTTTGATTACCAAAAATCTGTGTCACAAAGTAGACGATCTACAGCCTAAGCCCACAGGAACAAAAAGCACATGCAGAAGTCTCATTTTTCTCAGACTGTTTGAATTACAAGAGTGAAAGTAGTGGATTTTTTTTTTCTTTTTTTGGGGGTGGGGGGCAAATGATGTTAAATAATATCATCCACTGCAGCTTTAAGACTGTATATGACCTTTAGGCATAAACTGGTGTAAAATGTTGGGGCTGAGTTTTCTTCTGCAAATGTAAGGTGAGAAGACTGACCTGCTTCTCTTTGAAAATATCAAGCCGCCTAAACTGTGGTGGGTCATGTTTCATACAGCACTGGAACTGAACACAGTATGAACACACAGCACATACAGTAGGTCACACACCTACAATATAGTTTAACAAGGTGATATATCATTCTAAATACAGTTCCGAGAATGATTTTGACTCTAGATGTAAATGTCACAACGGGTCTTCTGAGCAATTTTCTTTTTCCAGATACCATTGAGACAACTTTCCTCAGAAAATACGAGAGAACAAAACAAATATTAGTCTATATTTATTTAGAGGAGAGGTTTTATTTGCTCTTGCCTCAACGAGTCAATAGTATGTGTTGTATTGAGCCCACCAGTGTCAGCATGAGCTCACAGTAAATATACTTTTATATAATCACATGTGCAGATTGAAATAGTTCTATGCTCTAAGTTCACAAACGACAACATAATGTACACTTGAATTAACAGCATCGTACCCATTTTTCTTTCCTGTTATTTTACAAGACAGCAAACAAATTCTTTTACGTCCCTGTAAAGGTCAGATTTGTCAACTTGTTCAGTTTGTCCACTGTTTCTCCAATGGCGGAGATTTCCATTATGATTTACATCTCCTGTGTTGTAGCTGTTTAATTATTTTTTTTAATTGTAAACATTCCTAACAGAGCAGCAGTTATGATAACAGCTGAGGTATGGCACTTTGCTGCTTCCTTTCGTAGCCTCTTTAGCATAGGACAGTTTGACCATATTTTCAGTATGGACTACAATCATTGCTGCTGACAAAGAATTATGTCGTACTTCATCGGAAGTCTGAAACTTATATGTGCAAATGTTGTGATGAAACTAGTTATAAAACATAAATTAAGAAGGAATTGACACAGGTTCTAGAAATCCACTCGATTTTTGCTGAATTGAATATAAAGATATCTTTGCAACACCTTGAGGGTTCAAATTTAAACTTTAGGAACTATTAAGGTCCAAATACACAAACAAATGAACCAAAGACGAATAAAAGTGGGTTTTAACAAAATATGACCCCTTTAACAAACAAAACTAGACAATGCAACCCATAATTCTCTGTGGTAGCAATGTTGGACTATCTGATCCTTCATGAAAACAATGTGACTAACAGTGGACGAACATTTTTCATCTTATGTCATAAAATATGCACCAACGACAGGACAAACTGGAGATAACAGCAACACTGGGTCAAGCGCATACAAACCACATCACTTTAGTTTAAAGAAACCCTAAAGGTGTGGCCTTCCGCTGCTTTGTCACCCAACAGGCCTTTTTAGTTTCATTAACCTTCCCCTTTAATTCACTTAACGTCTGGTCCAATCTTCCATCTAAACTGCTGTCATCTGCCAACACACTCATCCAATTACAGCAGCCGTGGCTGTGTTTGGATGTGTGGTTTAAAAACAAAGGTCATTCCTCTACCTGCAAACTGAAAACTCTCCACCCCACTGACTCCTCAGTACCCCACTTCCCCTCCACCCCTACTGCACTCTGCCTGTGGGCTGGTAATCCACCAGTTGGGGCAGACGAAGACAACAAATGCTTTTAATCTGTGATCGACCATATGGCTCTCTGGCTGCAGAAGGGAGGATGGGCACAGAGAAAAGCCACTTGTACAGTTTTATGCTCATGCTGTGGGAGGGGGGGAGAAAAAAATCTGATGTTGTGCATGTCTCTGTACTGTAACTGTGGGAAAATTAGCAAAGGAAAGGGAGAGGAGGTGTTTTTGTCAATGTCTCAGATGTAAACAGTGTTTGAAGTAAACTGCAGTTAGACAGCGGATCCTGCGTTTCTGTGCCTCAACTAATGATGTAAAATGTGTCAACTAGTCCCTTGTGCCATTGTTTTCAGGATTTGAGTATCATGCTGTAAAATTTAAGCAGAAAACCCCCCCCACTTTTTTTACGCTAACATGCTTTAAGCCTACCAGCTAAAGTTAAGACTAGCTTAAAGATAAACTAGTCATCAAATCATGAAACGGAAGAACAGCCCATGGAAACAGTATGTAAAACCAGTGGGGGGTACATCCAGTTATCAAAACACAAATCTGGGATTTACAATTCAGCATGATGCATGTTCTGTATTAAGCTACTGTTACATGTATGAATTTGTGTGTCTGTCTTTAATCAGTATTAAACTCAAGTGTATCGTCTTCATGTTAGGTTTGCAAGGCAACATCCATCCTTAAAGAGCAGGCTGCATCTGCTTTGAAAAGAGAAAAGATGAATTATAGAAGTTGGATGCCAGGTTGCTATGGAAACAATGATTTGGTAAAGGTTTATGCATGGATTTTTTTCTTTGCTTCAAAATAAGAGACCTGCAGGAAATGTCTTCTCCAGCAGCAGACTAAGGAACCACAAATCGTAGAAGTTAGGGTTATTTGTTTCTACCTCATGATTCTTTCAGTTTGTTGGCAAAGCTGGACTTAACCAGACCAGTTCTGGGTTTGGTGATTTTGGTCTAACTGTCAATCTATATGAGGTTTTCAGTGGCCAGTGCTGATGCTGGTTATTTAGGAAGTCCACTGGTCAAAGGCAGATGTATATAAAGCACATAAAGTGTTGTTATTGACTTTTTTTTTTTTGCATCTATTAAACAGAATAGTCTGACAAACGAGACACTGTTGACCTTCAGTTCACATCTTTGTACCTCTACACTGTCCTTTTTCTGTTAAAGTGCAATGAAGTCTAGTAGTAGTAGTCGTCAAGACAATACATTTATTGAAAAAAATTGAAGGAGAAAGAGTTTTTGTTCTTCTTGTATTGTTTGGTTCTTCTTCCCTTTCTGTCCGCCTTAAAATCAGTTGGTGTTGTAAACATTCTCACAGCAGATTTTTGTTGCTCTTTATGTCGTGTGTACAAGTCTACACGTAAATGAACTACAAAAAGTTTAAGTAGTGCACATATTGACTGCATTTAGCAAATGATAAAAGATTAACACAAATGAATAAAAACAAATAACCACCAAGGCTGTCTGCTCTGAATACGTGTCTGCATGGGTTTGAGATGATTGCAAAATGGCATTTAACCAGCTTAAATAGTTGGCCAACTAATCAGAGCCAACAGTCTCTTCAATGGGCAGCTGATCTCCCATTCTAAAGCCAAAATTCAAGTGAAATCTTTAGTTTTCTTTTCTCTATTCAAGTCTGCTACAACTCCATCCAGTCTCTGGTTTCCAGCCTGTAGCTTTATCTTTACATAACCTCAAAAAGCTCAAATTATTATTGCTCTCTCATACATTTATATTTTCCCCAATGCAAGTTTTAGTGTATTTAAACCAGTAAATGTTAAAGTAAACCGTGCATCAAGATAAAACCAGCCCAGACTGGTGTAGTTGTAAACTGGAGGTCATGATGGGCCAGATGTTGGAGAGTTAAGTAAGCATCAAAGTGCTGCAGCTGCTGTTAACCCTGTTTGTCCAATCAGAACAGAGCGCTATGGACGTCCTGCTGAGACACAACCAGCTGCTAGCAAACCCATTGGACACACACACACACACACACGCACACACATACAGTATAGTACAGTTGTTTATAGTTCATTTTCATCATAACCCATTTACAAGCATCTACACTGCTGACTTTGACCTCTGACTCCCAGGCCTTTAATTACTGTGTCCATGTTTTTCCTAAATGTATTCATATTATGCTTCCTGTGCCTCTGTGGGTTCTTGTAATGCTGCCCTTTCTGGTTTCTATTTTTATTTAGCTCCTGTTTTTGTTTTCTGCTTTTTTTCTGGTGCTGCCCCACTTTCTTACAATGGATCATTCAAGTTTCTGTTTTATCTCAAAAATAAGTCATACAAAAATACCTACAGTTAATCAGAGACACAGAGAGATGATGAGACTGGATGCATGGGACAGACCGAGTCCATGCGAATTATCACAATGAAACTTCTAGAAAAGGAAAGCTTACATTTTAGATGATAGCTGGTGTAAATCCTCTACAGCAGTGTTTCTCAACTGGTGGGTCACAGCCCAAAAGTGGGACACAAACCCGTTTTCAGTGAGTCGTGGTCCTTTAGGCAAAAAATAAGGAAGAAACCGATCCTGTGCATTATTTGTTAGCGCTGCTATTGACACTCCCAAACAGTAGGTGGCAGTAATGTGCTGTCATGCTAATTAACATTAGACATTTCACAGCATAAAAGAAAACCTACAAGTTTCTATTAATATCATGGAGAAACTCAGGTTTGACAACGACTACATCAGATATGGTTTTGAGACAAAAACCTCAGTGTGTTTAATGCTTGAATAAGTGACTGAATGCACATTTAATGTTTAACTGAGCACACACTTTGGGTTTTGGTTCAAATGTACCTAATTTAGTGTTAAAGGGATTATTTCCATCTTTATCATCACCACCTGCTGGTCATTTTTTTTTCATTATTAAACTCATCTTCTGTGTTTTCATACTGTGATAATCTGCATTATCTCAGGTTCTAAACACATCATCTTTTCATTGAATACATTTGAGAAGTACAACTGAGGGGTGATACTGGGTCCTGAAGCCAAACCAATGGAGAACCACTGGTCTATAGTGTAGAGAAGAACAGGATAAATTTTTTTTTTGGCCAGTTAAATTGTGAAGTACTGTAGATAACTCTGACATCTTAACTTGTTTTCACTGATTAAAAAAAATCTATATATCACATCACAGCTGAAGAGTATATTTGCTAAAAGCATCCATTTGGCATTTCAGTCAGTCTTTGAGCAGCTTCCTAATGCCCTCAAGGACAAGCAGTGAGTAATCAGAAAACACACACACACACACACACACACACACACACACACACAGGCAGATAGCAAACTGAAATCAGTGGGGTAAATTCAGCCCAGTAGGCTTCCACCACAGCTTTACAACTACAGAGATGTTGGACAACCTTAACAAACCACCTCACAAAACAGACGCAAAACATACAGAGAAGATACTGGTATGTGGAGAGATGATGAACCTGCTGAAAATAGCCGAACAAACACCCACAGGGCTGTGTTAGAGATGAGAAGAAGAATGGCTCAGAGTGCACAAGGAAAAAAAAACAGTGGAGGAAGAGAAAAGGAAACACGACGAGAACAACAGAACAGCAGAGCAACTACAGAAATGATGCATAAGCTAAAATACACACTCTAGTCTCCAGGTAGTAACACCAATATCACACCTCTCAGCATCACCTCATTGTTCCTGGAGTTCAGACTGTGTTTTCAGTCAGAATTTAAATTATCACCTATTACCTCAACTCAGTACTCAACTGTCTTCTGCTGACTCCACTACATCACACACAATCTGTTCCACATATATTCAATATTTTTAATGGATATTTTCCTGGAGTAGATGCTGACATCAAAGCTCTTCCTGTGGCCATTTTGGGAAAGGACATGACTCTGTAGTGAATTTATTTAGTTAAAGATACAATATTTAATAGTTTTAAATTGATAATTAAAAATTAATCGATTCAATAATTAGACATTTTTTTATCCAACTGAATAGTTATAGAGTAGAGCTGCTGCTCCTCCACATCAAGAGGAGCGAGTTGAGGCTTCTGCTAAGGATGCATGTTGGACCCCCTCCCTGGTGAGGTGTTTTGGACAGGAGACCCCCGGGTGGTGCCAGGACACAGTGGGTTGGGAGACCCTCAGTGTCACCCAGAGGATGAAACTGGGGAAAGGCTGATTAGGCTGCTGACCCTGTGATGGATGGATGGATGTGTAGCTCTTTTAATTTTTCTTTTTTTTTTTTGGCATCACATCCATTTTACTTAATGTCTACTACAATGTCTAATGTACAATGTGAGCCTTTGTTTAACTTTGTGTTCAATGAAGGGGGCTTTACCAGCTGGCAAATTTTAGGAAAAATGTTGCCAAAGCAGTAAAGTACAATTCATAAAAAAAGACAATAACTGTGTGACTGTAATAATGACTCAACACCATCTTGTCCAATAATGAATCAAACTTTTTGTGTTCAGTCTCAGTTTGTTTTAGCATCCAGTTACAGATCACATGACATGTTTGTAGTTAGTTCAATATGCATGCTAGAATTTTTTTTAAAAGGAAATTCCTGTATCTGACATTTATTGTAAACATATTTTATCATACTTTTTCTCTGGTGAGCACAAACATAATTTGTACACAAGCAAGTACTTCTAGGTGAAATATACCTACCTAATACATCTATTTTGCCACAGTATAACAAACAGAAATAGTATAATGTCACACAAAGTGAGTGGGAAACATCTGGACCTTAAGTAGCTAAATCCTGACCTTTACAAAAAGACATTTAGGCACATAACTTTTTTTCCAGAAATGGTCCTCTCTCAAGCTAAGCTCCTTTGGGTGATCTTTTCTCTTGCATAACTAAGCCACACATCATCTGTTAAACTGCATCACACTCTGAACTTTGGACCAGCACATGCAGATAAAAAAAAACACAGTGAAGGTTTGTAACAGCCACAAAAAAAAAAAAAAAAACCTCCCCCGGCAATCAGACCATCGTCTACTTCTACTCCTACAGCTAACACTGCTGTAATACACCCATATTAACCAGTGTCTCTGCACTTGTAGAACAGACTCTGCAGTTGCTGCTCTGTAGTGGATTCTCCCTCTTTTGGTTGCCATGGCAATAGGATTGGTATCTCTCCTGAGCTACAGTGTCCCATAGCGCCACAGCAACCAGATTATAATGCTCTAATCCAGGATTTTTCCAATCCCAGTACAGCATCAAAGAGTGGTGCAACATCCATGTACCATCAGCAGGGTGTGTCTCTAAACCACAATAAATAATGATGAAAGTTTGTGATTTGCATTTTGCCATCTCTGCAGCTTTAAATAAACTTTCTCTCAAGTCACCATTTTGATTTTTCAAAACCAAAACACCAGCCTATAAAAACACTAATAAAGACTTGCAATAAAATTATAGAATTTGTGACCCAGACCATAGATGTATTAAAGATTACAACTATACCGTGTATAAACATTCCACCCCATAATCCATCAGCCCTGAGCATGGATCCATAGATTGACAGAGTGAAGGAGAAAGGACATTGGTGTTGGCAGAGATTAACATCTACACTACAAACATTTCTCCCTAAATTGCTTCAGCCGAGCATCCAGCTGTAGCCTGAGATTAGATGCAAAAACACACAGGAGTGGCCTTGATGAAGGGGGGTGGAGGTCCCAATCAGTGCAGGGCTTAGCAGACCACAGAAAGCATCATTTAGCCAAACATTTCAAATATATTGCATTGGTGGTCATCTAAAAGACCCCATTAATCTGACAATGTTTGTAGCAGATTCTGTGCTGACATTAGGAATCCAAAGGGGCGCGTATGTTCAATCCAGTCCTCAGTATGTTCATAAAAAACAGGACCTGTAATACACATCCTTTCATTTTAAGTCCTGTTTGCATAGGAATAGTATAATTTGGGAACCTCTGATGATTTGTAAAAATTGCAGTGGACGTCTGTAACCTTAATGTCTTGCAAATCTGACATGTCTGTGATCTGTAAAACATTTTCATTGCAAGTCACATCCCCCTTTTCAGCAAACACAAAGGTCCTGTGATAGTATTAGCCCAAGGAGAATCAAAAACTGATTTGGTACAATACGAACAGTGCTTAATTTGTAAAAGTGGGAGGTGCCAGAACGCAGAGGAGGGGTGGATCCAGCAACGCAAAACGGGGGTGGAGATAACAGGGCAGTCTAAAACGCTTAATGTAAAAAAGCTTAACGTAGCTTAATGTCCAAAAACTGCTATCAATCATCACTAGATTTATTTAATAAATTGTCTGTCAGTCTCTCTCTCTCCGTCTCTGTCGTACACAAATTGTGTTTTAGACTGTCCCTGTTATGTCGCTGTTTCCCTTAAAATGCATCTGAACTCCATATTTTTGTGTAACTTCGATAGGGAATAAAGATTAAGATAGATAAGAATAAACAATTTAAAATTTTATTTAGGATTTTTTTTTTTTTTCATAGAGGTGCCAGATCCAATGAAATAGGTTCCGGATCCGACGATGGAGGTGCCGGATCCTGATCCAGCTGGATCCAGCTCAAATTAAGCCCTGGATATGCAACTTTTTTTTTTTGCTTCCTCACACATTAATTCACTTTATTTTATGGCCGTGGAGTAAATGACATAATAGTTTTGATGAGTTAATTATAGCACACATATTCACTGATGGGAGAATGACATCTCAAATGGCATGGCGGCTCCAGTATGGAACATTTTCCTATATTTCAGCAGTGATCTGTAAGGGGTGAGTCGGATCTAGACACCAGAACCATTGAATACTGTCAGACAGAAACAGTCTTTGCTCATCCGGTGGAAATACATGAAACATAAACATGGGGATTAATTTCCAAATCACTGGTCCACAGGTTACACTAGTCCCATGTGAATAGGGCTTAATATTGGATAACATTGAATACAAGATCTGTCTTGAGAGCAGCACACTTACATCTTGCTAAAACACATTTTAAGTCCCCTGCACCTTCTAACAGAACACACAGAAATAAGAATTTAGGGGAATAAAGTCATTAGTGTAGAAAGTCAGAAAAATCAGGAAGTTGATGCAAAAGTCACCTGCAAACACTGATTTTTCTCAGTTTGCTTTGAACTTTTTTTCATAAGTTAAGTAGAAAATTGAAAAAATTCCAAAACTGCTTGCCTTAGATCTGAAGTTGGACCCTGAGTGCTTTCATGCTTTTCGCTAATGCTAATGCTACGTGCTGTGTGTATTAGGATGGATAAAATGCAAAGACCGAATCACCCTACGGGGATCACAACAGGAATTTCAGTCAGTTAACTTTAGCAATACATTAAAATTCTTACATTTTACTTATTGGAACCTGGAGGAATTCATAATCTCCTTTTCACCTGGAGCAGGGCTAAATTCCCAGTCACTCCAGCAACTAAAAGAACCACATTTCTCAACTAAATCCTACTGCTTCATTGAAAGTGAAAGTGCCAAAGATCTGGTTTTGTCTATAAACAGATAACTACGATGGAGTAAACCCCAATTTTGTTTTGTTTTTCCGCTGTTTAACCTTTTTAAGGATATAAACTGCTCAATAACACAGACTGGCTTGGAGACAGCACTGACACAACAACACATCAACTCAACGAAAACTGAGCAAGTTGAACAGTGAAATGATGATTTAAACACAGGTAAATATTACTGTATGTAGAAGGGGGCTTGTTGATACAAAATTCATTATTAGTTGTGACTTTTACAAGAGAAAACATCTTAAACACAACCAAATGTGCGATTTATATGTTAAGATAAAAATGCTTACACAAAATCATCCACAATTTTCGTTTTATCACACTTTTCTTTTGATATTTCCAAGATATATCCTTTTTTTTTCTTCTCGCAGTGGGCGAAACAGCCATGAATGACACCCTAGACCAGTGTGAGGTGTGAGGTCTTTTATAGAAATGTTCCAATAAAACACGTTCTCCATAGCTGACATTTTCACATTTTCACCTAGCATCGCCGGCTTCGGGAAATGATTTAATAGAGTACTACAAAAGCTCTACAAAGGTAACACTTTTGCATGAAGCACTCCTGTCAGTCAGTGTTCCCTGCGTATGTTCCTCTCCGTCAGCACTGCCCACACTCTAAAAAGTGCTACAGAGGTGTGTGGAGACGGAGTATCCACTTGCACAATCACAGGTGTCCATATGAGTCACACATTTACACAGTCAGAGTATGTACGATGCAGCGGATGATAAGCAGTTTCAGCAGAATTATATGTGCAAATGTGTATAAAAATGCCTGAGTTAGATATCAGTTTGTATGAACAAACTGCACATCCACTAAAAAAAAAAAAAAGATAAAATGATAAGGATTCAGTGTAGGTCCATTTACTCATAACCTACCAACTAATACTTTGAAAAGGTTAAGACAGGAAATGCATCGAGTCAAACACAAATGGCCAGAAAAACATCTACAGAGAAAATGGCAAATGGATTACCACAGCGCTGGGGTCGTACGGAGGATTACACCATCAATCTCCTGTTATATTTTAGAGATAGAGACAGAAACAAAAAGAAGGAGCCGGAAACAGAGTACTGAGATGGAGGGGGCGGAGGGATTAGGAGGGGTGTTACGTAATTGTTCAGTTCATTTCAATTAGTCTATGGTAGGAGATTCATAACAACTCCTCTGGGCAGCTCGATCAAGTGATTAAGCAGGAAAAGTGAGAGCAAAACAAGTTTGGAAGACGAGCTGAACAGCTGGTACTGAGTGAAGGTAACAGCCTCTGGGTGACTGTATTGTCATACTGGTGCAGAGACTGAAACAATCATTCAGGACCAAAGTTTTTGGGAGGTTTTTTTTCTTCTCTCAGCTTGCAATGCGCACTTTTATTCCACTGTTCATCCAACGCTGACAGAAGTCTGGATGTGACAGGTGACATGTAAACAGCTTATTCCCCTTGGATATTCTGAATTAGCATTTTCCGATTCAGACGTGGGATATGCAGATGTTATTCTAATTTTATGAGGATTCGTTGAACATGCACACGGCGCATTTGGGAAATGAACTGCAGGTTGAAACATAAAAGCTGCTGCTTAACGCTCAGACCCAAATAGCTGCTGGCAACCAAAATCATCTACTGATCTAAAAGATTAAATAACAGTTGATCTACTAATCCTGTCTCCACATGTAAATAATTCAGGTAAAATGCAGTTGTATTGTCATGCTCATCAGATGTGACTCATTTGACGTTCAGAGGCTCCGTAGTGAATGTGGAAACATAGTCACCTTCATCAACAATGATTCACCTGTAAAACCCATGGAGTTGGATCAATGACAGTGGTTGAAGACATTAATATCTTTGCTGAAAAAGTCGCTTTATCTTCAGTTTTCTCTGTTTTTGATATAACCCTTAACTTTAATCTGACCTTTTATGAACATCTACATGATCAACAAATTAAAAATAGAAAACAAATTGATTTTGACAGAAAAATGCAAAATACAGAGGATAATGTTGTAAGAAATGGTGATAAATCCCTCAAGAAAAGTTAAATAGTGAGAAAAATTCATTTGGAAGCTGCCACAAAAGCAGCACAGGGTCTTTACGGGTTAAGGCCAGCGAAGGAGAAGACGAAGGTCCACATTTCTGGTCGGACCAACTGGTAAAATTTATAACAGGATATCAATGGGTTTACGGATATGAACAAATATCTAAAGGAAAAAAAAAGAGGATGCACATTGGAAAGTCTGAACATCTCTGAGAAAGCATTATTTTGAATGTGGTACAGTGGTGGAAATAACTATTTGGACACCCCTTGTATTTGTGATATAAAAATCATTCACAAGTCTTTGAACCCGGAGTGTTGTTCTATTCTCCAAATCCATGTGCTCCTTCTGCACATGCTCTGTTCCATCATGAGCAAAACTGGATGTTTCAGTGAGATAATGAAACACATCCAGGGCTGGACATGTTGAAACTGTTAAGAATTTGTTACTATTTTCTTAACAGTCAACAACAAAAAAAAAAAAAGTTGCATGTGTTTGTTTGCTTTTGAACCACCATAAAATATTTTTCCACAAATATTTCACAATATTTGAGATTGTGTAAAATCGCAAACATTATGCGACAACTTTTTTCTACAACTATATGTATGCACAGATGCATGCAAAGTGCAATATTATAGAAATGTCACTGTCATTAGCTGTGTAAACAAGGTATTTGGGGATATTGTCTTTTTCAGAGTTTGGCAATAAACAGAATATTAGTGCACATATTTATAATCAATGGCACAAAAACTGGTTGGTTGAAAATATGATAGAACGCTACTCATGTAGATTCCAACAATAAAGTGAATCTGCCTGTTTACAAAGCCTTTACAGTGGCCTTGTGTTCAACTGTTCCATGTGTGGACTGTTTACATCTTGTCACTTAAAATAATTCAGGCTGAATGCTGCAGACAGAGAAAGAGAGCCAGAAAAAAAGTGCTGATTCACCAAAAGAAGAAAAAAAAGATTTAATAAAATGCATCAGCTGTTTAGATTTGTATCAGTAAATAGCCTTTTAAAATATGAGGAGTGTGAAAATGAGTGATAAGATTAATCCTACAGAGGTCTAGTTAAATAAGAGCTACAGACCGGGTTACATGCAGTGGTTGATTTGGACAGATAAGAGATGAGTGTGCATTTCACTACTACGCAGCCTCCTCTACTGCAGTGTGTTGACAGCAGAGAAAAAAAAAACACAAGAGGAAAGAGAAGTGGATCAGGGAAGATGAGCAGAGTGAAGGCGTCATAGGAGACACGTGCCACAGAGAGAAATAACAATACATGGGGATGACACAGCGCTGAAGGATAGCTTTAATTCTGCCCTTGTGGGTTTATTATACCTGCAGAGGAGGATCAGTGCACTTGTCAAGATGCACTGCAGTGCTTCAACCTGTACGAGGACAAAGCTGAGCAAGGGAGACTGAGAATAAAGCAGCTTGTGTAGATAGAGTCTTCAGATTTAACTGGCATGCAGGATGTGAAGTCCTATTTTAGATCTGTCAGACTATTAGAGGTAGTATGATGTGGTCATGTTGTTTTGCAGTTCGTACATAGATTACAATAATCGGTCTTGGTCTTATAAGTGCAGACCTCCAGGCTAAAAACAAACAGAACATCTCAATTGGATTCCAGTATGGCTAAAGTTGGTTTTACTCCATATATTCATTCATTTTCCAATGGATGTTTAAGGCTTTTGAGGGTCGCAGGGGTCCCAAAGCTAATCCTGGCTAACCACATAACAAAGATGGAGTACACCCTGGACATGGCCAGTTCATCACAGGGCTGACATACTGTACACTACACAACCACTCACTCTCACATTAACACCTATGGGTGATTTCAGATTGACCAACTTAACCTATTAAGTGTATGTGTTTGGGTGGTGGGAGGAAGCTAGCGTACCAGAAGAAAATCAATGCAGACACAGAGAGGCCACAGTACTAACCACTGAACCTCCGTGCTGCCCCTAACTTGGCTTGACTTGAGTATAAAACTGCATGATTACAAGAAAATGCAAAAAAGAATTCCTCAAGAATGTTATAGCACAGGGTTGTGAAACTCACTTAAGTTCAGGGGCCATCAGCCTATAACACTATAATAACCTATAAATAATAACTCACCCTTTTTCCTCTTTCTTTAAATGCAAAAACATGCAAAACTGCAATTTTATAAACATTATGTCTCAGCTTTTTATTTACACATGTGAATGACAATTAAGAGATCACAGGAGATCTACAAAGGCATAAAACTTTCCGTAACAGACATACACTTATTTTTCTTGAGACAGTTCAGATTATTCATATATGCTAATTCACCTGAGCTCATTCATTGACAACACAAGCAGAATCTAAGCTGTGACAACCCAAGTTAAGGTGCAAATTCAGACTTAACCTGACTGAAAGTTTCACAGATCAGTGAGCAGGGCAGCCTCGCATTCTGCAATGTTTGCTTCGGGGCTGAATTAGTCTTTAATGCGCCGGGAGTCTAATGAAACCTCTGCAACATCTGCTCCATCTTGTTGACTGCCTGTGCAGCACATAAAACGACAAGAGTTTCATCAAGATATATTGTGACGTTTGGCTGGAAGTGTACGCTAAATTAATCCACTCCCTCTGGATACAGTTTTACATCAAGAGAATGTAGTTGTAATTTCAGATCTATAACTCACTGCACATGAATCACCCCGGCTCAGTGATTCAAAGCCCTCTATAAGTGACTGGTAATGTGGTAAATACACTAAGCACGAGTGAGGTGTGTACAGAACTGCATTAAAGAACAGATAACTCATTTTGCTGCCGTACCAATGTTGTTGTGATTCCCTATAGAAAGACTGGTCTACTTAGTCAGTTTTAAATATTTATGCACAGTAGGTAACTCTGAAGTGGCCGTTCCTTTTACTGTAGTTTAGTGTTTCACTTTACTGAGAGGCTGCTATGTCAGAACTCCATAGATCTGTGGATAGACTGCATACCTTTGATTGGGAACAAAAGGAGTTTAAAGCCCCTTGAGTGGAGCGGATATATGCTGTTGAAGTCTGTTAGAACAGCCCTTTTATTTATTCCCCAGGAGATAAAAACAGTTGATCTGTATCTGTGTCTGTACCACTGAAAAATCTGTATGTAGGAGTTTGGTTGGTTCAGTGTTGTAAAAACAAAATACACACATCCTGGAGCAAGTCACCATATATATACAGTACTGCGCAAAAGTCTTAGGCCACCACTAGGTTTGTTGTTTTTGCAGTGTTGAAATTAACACATTTATTTCTCATTCTCTTTACTTCAGATACAACAAGAAAATACAGTTGAGATGTGCTGGACTAAATGGGTTCCAAAGGTTAAAGTCAATATCTATTATGACCCCTGACCCCATGACAAGAAGCAGCAAAAACAGTTAAAAATATCTGACATGTGTTTAATAAAATCTGGTATACAACATCAGAAAATGTATTAAATAAATATAATATTGTCTGAACAAAAGGGTTAAAGTCATGTTAAGTGCAAAGGGAAGTAGCATTAAATACTAATAGTATTTTTTTTCCTTGAACTGTTGTTTTTACTGCTGTACATACTTCACATATAAGTAGACTGGATCTTAACATTGAGACTGAGAAATGCATAGAGATGTCTACATATAGGCATGTAGAGAACACTGATGTTTTCAAAGCAGTAGGAGGAAAATGTAAGGCTCTATTACAACAAAATTATATAAGAGGCAGGTCATAAAAGTGCAGTGAATTATGAAAAATACTTATGCAACAATGTAAAGTATATATAAAGGCTTTTTCAATGTGGCCTGTGTTTTAGATGGTATTTGTGTTGAGGTTGCTGTACATTACTGTACATAAGCAGTTAACTGTTGTGGTATTATAGAGGTTAAATGCTGTGCTGTCACTGAACAACGCCTCACATGTCAGAGATATTTGCTGATGCACCATCTTTACTGTGTATTTTCTCTGCATTGTTATATAATTGGTGATGCAGGCACAACTGTGCATCGACGATGACATACTAGAAAGGAAATCCAATGTAATGTCCACAAAGCATTTTATCATTTCATAACAACAGGCTTCAGTGATCCACTGTCCAGGCCGAGGCCTCTGACTCCCATAAAGTACCATTAACATGGGGTTAATTGTTTTCCAGCAGGAGTTGACGGCCAGTGATAAAATAGCAGTGTATGTGTGTTACTGTGATGTAAAGGTCTGCCCTTGGGTGCTCAGTAGAAAATCCACCAAATTGAATCTATTAGTCACTTTTAGATGCGTGCGTGCATGCGTGCGTGCGTGCGTGCGTGCGGGTACATGTGTGTGTGCGTGTGTGGGTACATGTGTCCGGAGACAGAGACAGACTGAAAGAGAGGGCGCACAAGTAATCCCATGTGATAATCTCTTTTATAGCTCTGTCAATAATAACAGCAGTGAAGAGGAAGAGAGAGAAAACACTCCAACGGTGCCAGAGCGCTTCATCCAAACACATACACAGGTCATGACTGGATTTAGGCTTTAAAAGGCGCTGTTTTGATGGATGATAACAGTCTCCATCCGACATTAACTGTACGGTTACAGCTGCAGTCAAACACAGATGCCAGTACAAGTCACCTACTCTAATTAAGTCCTTTGAAACCAGGAGTCAAACTGATTTTAGTTCAGGGGCCAAATACAGGCCAATATGATCTCAAATGGGTTAAGCTACTAAAACAATAGCATAATAACATATAAATCAAGAGAATTTCAATTTTTGTTCTTCGTTTTAGTACAAAAATTTCAAATTACATCATGAAAATCTTTACCATTACAAGTGATCTTTTGACAAAAAAATTAAACAAATACAAAGTTGTGAAGAACATGAACAGCCACAGCCTGTAATTTCTTAAGGACAATATTATGCCTCAACCTTTACACGTGTGTTACAACTCACAGATCACAGTGTATCTACAAAGACACAAAGCATTTACTGACAGACAGAAGACAGAATTAAAATTGCACTTATTTTGCAAGAAAGCTCTGCTTGTTCAGAGATAATATGTATTTTGTCTGAAAGGATAGTGTATAAATGTAAAGATTTTCATAATGTGATTTTACAATTTTTTTACTTCATCCCCCGAGGGGCATTGTTTTTGGTTTGGTTTGTTTATTTCTTTGTTGGTTTCTCTACAGCAGCAAAACTATTCGACTTTATACCAAATTAGGTTTATATATTGTCAGTGACTCAGAATAGATGTGATTACATTTTGGAAAAAGTAGGTCAAAGTAAATTTTTTAAATGAATTTTTTAAATCTTTTTTTTTCTTCCCATTTACTTATAATGGGTGGAATTTGTCCATGCTGTCTATGTCTATGCTAGCATCACCACACATATAGACATGATGACATCAGCTGATCGATGCCAAAATAAGCTCCAATGTGTGCAAGGGGCGGAGTTAGTTGATGCCTGGCACCACTTTTTAACATTAAAACAAAGAGGAAAATTTGGAATTGTGTATTATTTATAGGTTTTGAAGCTACTGGTTTTGAAGATGGAGACATTATTGGGGGGCTGTATGTGGCCCCTGAAATAAAATGAGTTGACACCGGTGACTGTTAATATTGTCAGTGTAATTTTTGCCCTTTGCAAATTCATCCTGTGGGCTGGATTGGATCATTTGGCGTATGTTTGACACCCCTGTTTTAAATTATAAATAATAACAAATGATCTGATTCAATAAAAAAACACCTTAAGAAAAACTTTTTTTTTTTTTTTTTTACATCTGTTGAATATCCTTGAGACGTGGACGCTGTTATGCAAGTGTTGCTATTGTTACCTCTGTTGTGTAGATTTGAGCTGATCATTGCAGAATTACTCCTCCTCCATGTTAACTCTCATTTGGAGGAAAATTGTTTTGTGCAGAAATTGTATTTGTTTGGAGAACTTTAACCTTTTTCCTGATCTGATTTAACCTTTTTTCATCCTTGTTTGTAAGGACATCTGAGTAATGTGAAATGGAGTGGTAGGTCTACTCTTACAGAGGCCTTGTGAAATAAGAGACAGCCTGGATCACATGCAGCGGTGGATTTGAGGACAGATAAAAGGTCAGTTCACTACTGAGCTGCTACATCTACTGACATAACCTCTCATCATTCCAGCAGTGGAACAAGTAGTCACTTTAATCAAGTAAAAGTATGATTAATACACTGTGAAAAAACTTCTTTAAATACTTATTTAAACCATAACTAATGCATTATGACAAAAAAACAACTTAAAGTTTGAAGAGCAAAAGTAGTAGTAATTAGTATTTACTACTATAATATGTAATGATTTACAATTAATTTTACTGTTGCAAATATTTAAGGTTGAGTACATTTGAGTTACTTTATATACTGTTGAGTAGTTTCATTTACAGCAATGCAACATATTCTCTGGAACGTCAGGTCTTCATGAACTCAGGAAAATAACCCTGTGGGCATCTTAGTGATGATGATTTTTCTAGATGACACAAGAGAGCTTTAAAGAGTTCATTTTCGGAAGCAGGATAATTTTGTAATTTCATTTCAAATATTCCAGATGAACATATTTGGTTTTCACTGCTCAAGAAGGATGTCTAAAAGAGTCAAGTAAAATACAAGTACCTTGAATTTGTCAGGGTTCGTAGGTCAAATTCAAACACTTTCCAAGTGCATTTAAGGGTCATTTTCAATTTTTTTCAGTGCAGCACCTTATCACTGGGGTAAAATACATATATACAGGAATATATATATTCATAATTGTTTTGTATTTATAAACATTTACAATTATGATTCATAATAGGAAAAAGTTGAGAAATAAAAGAAGAACACAAAGTTTGGCGTTCTTCAGACACACTCGCACTGAGACAAAAATTAAGTTAAAATTTACCTGGAGTCGACGTGAGAGCACCTGCTCAGGTCGACTTTTTTGACATAGTTTTAGTTTTAAAAATCTATCACCTCTATCTAAGAAGCGCCGGTTGGTCGTCTAACCTGGTAGAGTTAATATTAAAAATAAATAAATAAAATAACTTCACAAAATTATAAATGCAAGCACTTTTCTGACCTTGAAAACATAACATTGAAATTCAAGCATTTTCAAGGATTTCAAGCACCCATACAAACTCTGATTTGTAAATAGTTTACATTCTATCACTAACACTGCTAATGGTGGCAAAGTCATTACTGACAGCTTCATTACCATAGCACATACAGCCACAGCCACAATATAGACATTCATAGTGAAAACGATCAGTGGAAAAAAGGTTTTCCTTAAATGATGACTTTCCATATGTGCATCAGTCTATTATCCAAGTGTACGATAAACTGTACTCATGACCTTGTCCACAGAGCAAAGAAAGGCATGATTTACAGTAATCCTCCACAGAATGATGCAGAATGCTTCCCCTAAAATGTCTTCCTGGTGTAAAGCCATTATTATAAAGCCACTGACTATAATATATTTCATTATCAAAACAGCACACCTTACCAACAAAACCTCAGCACTTGGAGGCACACGATATAAATGAGCAAACAGAGAGTACAAACACTGCGCAGCTGAACAATGCACCAGAAACTGAACTGTGTCCACAGGGAGACAGATATTTCTATGACTTTTTCTGCATATAGAGTATGTTATAATGACGCCCACCTAAGGTATGTTGGAGACACTGATTGGAAGAGACTGATGACTTGCGCAGCAGTCATTCATTATAGCGTGACAGGTGAATGATGACAGAATGAAGAGCGGAACGAATGACGGATTGCGGAAGATCCTTCAGCTGTGACAGGATGAGATGAGGACAGACAGTGACAGCAGCAGGGATCAGGAGAGAGTGGTCATGATGGTCATGATTTGCGTTCTGAGTAGGTTGGTGGGTGACAATAGCCAATTTAAAGTGAACTTTTAAAGTTTTTATAAAATTGAGGGCATTTTTTGGATTCATTTTTGACTTCATTTTCCTATTTTACCTTTTATTATACTTAAAATGTGTTGATGGAAACATGGCAATGCTATGAAATACTGATCCCAAAAAACACGCAGAGCAGGAGATGAAGATGAAGGTGGAGGTGAAAACCATCAAGACAGGCAGAGTCTTTGATGATGCTGCACAAGCTCTTCTTAGTTGCCATCAAGTCTTGCTCAGTCCACAGTGGTAATGATGAAGATGATGTGATGGGATGACTGGAAGCAGGATGAACTAAACACTCACACACTGACTGCTCACGCAAAGTGGGAAAGGAATGAAGAAATGGGTGGGTGGGTGAGTCTTCCCCAGTCTGCCCCGGTACCTTGCGCTTGCGTTCAGCACGTTCCCGAGAACGCCGCTTCCTCTCTCTGGCTTTCTCCAGAGCCTTCAGGTCCGGAGGTTGATCCATCTCGGACCTGGCCTTCTTGATGTGAGCCGCAGCGTGAGCCATGGCTACTCTGTCAAGGTTTGTTTCAAAAAGAAGATACTAAATCTTTTAGATCACTTGAGGAAAGTCTTCACAGGGAGCTTGTCTCATTTGAAAAGAGGCAAGACCAGATCCAGATCTAGATCCAGTCGAGCCCTACCTCACCAGGTGAATGCACACACAGAGAAGTCAGTGTGGGTGGGGAGAGAAAGGCGAGGACAGAGGTAGAGCTAATGTCCTCTACTCCTCTAACCCACCAGCTCCCTACACTCAGGCAGAGAGTGTGTGTTGCGAGCTTCCCTCCCTGCTGCTAACTGCATCTGAGATAGAAAGAGAGGTGGGGTGGGCCAGTGCACGCCAGCCGAGGTAAGCTATAGCACCAATGGGAAGGCAGAGAAGTCAGAAATACTGACAGAAGCAAGGGTAAAGCCCCACCCCTTCCCTTCCTGCAGAGGTGGCAGCGAATGATATGAGAACCTGTGAAGCCTCTGATTTGGACTCTGCCAATCATCCACATACACCACTTCCCTTCTCATTATTCA
>JAPTYQ010000011.1:7585994-7600090 GCA_029814465.1 Ostorhinchus cyanosoma
AAGAATTTGTAGATAAATTTTGGATGAAAAAAGTGATAAAATGACAGTTTTGCATTGTTCTTCTTAACCTTCAAAGATCTAAACAGCTGCGGGCAAAGATGAATCTACTGACCTAAAATGTCTAACCACTTATCCTATCAATACATGTAAATAATTCAGGTAAAATACAGTTTCTCAGCTTTTTATTATCAGAAATGACACATTTGGACGTTCAGAGGCTCTATAGTGAACATGGACACACTGTCATCTTCTGCATTTATTCACCAGTAAAACCCATGGAATGTGTGATAAATGACAGTGGTTGTCGGCTCTAGTTTTTATCTTCAGTTAATAAAATATTTTATTGAAGTCACTTTTCTTCATTTTTCTCCAAAATGTATGAACATCTACATGATCACTATGCAAAGTAAATGCAAATTAGATTACATTTAGACATCACAACAGAAACAGTTCTAGTTCTTTAAGTGGTTAAACTTCTTATTGACTGCTATTAAAAGCTGTCACTTATATCTGTGACAGGCCACATTCATTTTAGGGTGAGCTTACATTTCTTTTCACAACAAATATGTGAAGATGGTGGGGGAAAAAAAGTCAAATACGTAGCCATGGAAACAATGCCGACCTCTTGCATGGTTACCTCCTGGTAATTGCTTTCTTATTATTAAACATGACCTCCTTGTAAAGGTGTTGGAGGTGTGGGTAGCCCATTGGACTGGATGCAGTATGTGCTTAGAATATGAAGTAACAATCACAGGACTGAAGGCTCCACAGCTTCACACAGCCGCTACTTATTTCTATTGAACAGAAATCAGGCATTTTGTCACATAAACAATGTAGCCTTCATTTAAGAGAGCACTTGATCAGACGGTGATGTAACTGGTGAAATATTGCTGCAAGGAAAACACTGAGTGGAGCAGAAGCACTGTCGGAGAGGCTTTTTCTGTCATGCATGTGGTAGAGGACATTTTTAGAGAATTCTTGCCAGAAAACAAACTTTATGTCTCCACTAATAATGCATCAAAGCGTATCAAAGTGTATCTTTCCTGTCTACCAACCTTTTACACTGCAGAACATGACAGCCGACATACAGTACACTCACCACTTTGACGTTAATGTGCAATTCCTCAAACATCACAGAAGAGACTTAATAGCTTTTTACTGCAAACACAGCCCAGGAATAGCCATTAAAATCGAACAACAGCAGTATGTTTGTGCAAGCGATGCAATTATTTTCTAATGAGACACTGTCAGCAATTATACTCCCCTCTGGCTGATGTTTGCCAACAAAAAAAAAAAAGTCGTCTCAGGTGCAAAACAACACATATAAAGTACATTGACATCTCCTCTTAGTTAAAAAATGTGGTGTTGTATTACCGTCTCTTGTCGTTGTTCCTGTCAGCACTTCTATAAATGGTGTTGCCACCTTTCATTTTGACAGGGATGATACTGGATACAGTAAAATAAGGACAGGAGTCAGACTGACACTAGTTCTTTGTCCTTTGCTTTGGCCGATTCATCCAACATCCTTGGAAAGTATGTGTTAAATAGACTATACAGTTAGGTGTATAAGAGCAAACATGAAAATGGACCAAAAACTGATATCAGAAGGTACAACTAAACTATACCATGTTTTGCTATAGTTTGCTCTGTCAACAGGCTTTTGTCTGTTGCTGATGTGTGACTAATATTTTTGCATCACCTTGGTCCATTATCATTACCATATACTGACCAGTCCTAGATGAAATAAACATGAGTCCATATTTTCCTGACATCTTAACATCTGTGAGAACTGCAGTGTTTCTATAATAACCTAGATTGTGATGGCTTCATTTGTGCTCTTCCAACACTCCAAACTCCACAGTAACTGTGTTAATCAGACTCACTGCTCATCAAAGTTCAAAAGCAAGACCTGCAGCTAACAGACATAAGGTATTTCTTCATTATTATTTCTTCTTCAGCAGGAAACCAACATAATACCCAAACTCTGCAAGCTGATGTGGACTGAACCTGAACACTTAAGTGTGGGCAAAAAACGAAGGTATCACTATAAATACACAGAAATATATGGACTAATCTAGCAGCATGCGCCTGTGACATTGATGCTACACCTATGAATTAGTGCAAGACTCTCCATAAAATAATACAATTAGTCTAATAACATGGAACCCCTCTGAGAAGAACATCACATACCAAATTAATAAGATCAATCATAATCTAAGACGGCTGTACATTTCTGAAAAACACAATTTGACATTGTTTGTCGTCCTATGTCTCTCCTAAATGGGGTGGTTGGAGTGGAAGGTGGACAAATCCAGACCTAAGAGAACATGAGACTTATGTGTCTACTGTAGAAAATATACCCTGTGATACATATTTTGTCTAATAATACATGTTTTCAGTCAGGTAGGAGGGTTTAATAAATGACTGACAGGTGTTATCACCAATCGCTGTCAGACGTGACTACTGTTTTTCTCCATGTCTTATTAAAGAAGCTTACTTAATTTGCCACAAATAGCAAAAATCAGCATTAGCTTCAGCTTCAGCTTAGTCTTCTGTTTGGACCAAGAGGAGAAAGCTGCAGATGGAAGCTGTGTATTTCCTGGTGTCTTTCCCACCTTACATCTACTCCTGCAGCTTTAACAGACCATTGTGTGTTGTGTTATTGTGTGTTACTATGATCCATATGTGAGTTTGGTACATCATCTTCATCCTACTTCAAAAGGTTTGGTCTACAACAGAAGTGGGTTAAATACTCAGCATGGAGTCACATGCAGAACACACATTGACTGTGTATATTGATCAGGGATAAGTGGATACTGAGACCCGGTTTAACCAAGTAACTGATTGTCAACTGTGTGTGTGTGTGTGTGTGTGTGTGTATGTGTGTGTTTGTGTGTGAGAGATAGGCTATGTGAAGCTAAAACAAGGGGATTCTCTGTTCTCCTCCTCTTTAGTTAAAATACAAAGACGAAACCAAGATGCTTCATTTTATGACCTAAGGAACAAAAAGTCTTTTCACACAGTTTCCCACACAAACTGTGCACACTCACACTCTGAGGCCTCGGTGACATTGACCCGGTCTGACATTACTTCCATTAAGATGCCTGACTGTGATGGCTTGGGAGGAAAAACCCACGTAACACAGCAAAACAAAAGGAACTCCCACATTCCACAGAGCCACTGAACACCCCCCTACCCACTCAATCACACTCACAGAAATGCATAAAAGTGTCCAACAACAATCAGAGTGATTTAACAGCCAATGGCTCAAGAGTCCTAAAATGTGACGTTACTGTCGTGGATGTGTCTGTCACACTCTTGTCTCGAGACAAATCTGCGCTGACATGTTGGGAGGAAGGAGGAGATAAGTCGAAACAAGATAAGATGTTAAAGATACTGTGAATTCAGGTGAGAAAAATATCTTTTCTCCCTGTGTCTGAGCTTCTGTTCCTCTCTTGCAGTAATACTCGCAGTATTAGAGAACAAGGAGATTAGCTTCCAGGAAAGATCATGATTATGCACCAGTGTGGATTACCCAAGTGGGCCACATGCCCCAGGCCCCCAGTCCAACAAGGGCCCCGATAATCCACTGTTTCAAACAGACCCGTCTCTGTAGGAATTACACTTCATTTTGGACAATTCAGGACTTTATCTCAGTCAAGACCATGTCTGGTTCCAAGAGCTAAGACATCTGACTCTGTAAAACATTCTTTTGATAGGATTAAATCCTTTTTTCCCCATTTAAAGAGCTGTTTTATGACACCTTAATCTACAGATCCACTGACTTTATTCACTACATACAGTGTCCTTTACACAAATGAATAAGGTACTTCCACCTAACATGTTTAGAGGGAACGTGTACTTAATGTGTGGATTATGTTGAATGACCTGACTGCATTTTCTAGTCCAAGACACACTGATGCACAAAAGTAGAATTTAGGGCTGGAAAAAGTAACACCATTTCCTACCAGGGTACCCACTGACTGTCACTGTTAGCATTACCAGCTGATAACAACTCATTAAGGGGCATTTAGCTGATAGCCCTGTACATAGATTCACCATAGCATCTTCTGTTACAAGACAGATGCAGAGAAGCTTATTAACTGAGTTAGCTAATGAACTGAAAGGCAACAGTAATTAAAACACTCACTGGTTTCAACTGAGGTATGCAGAAAAGCATCTCTGAAAGCACATCACATCAAACCTTGAAGCAAATGAGCTCCAGCACCAGAAGGTCACACCGGGTGCAGCTCCTGTCAGCTGAGAATAGGAAACCAAGGCTATAATTCACACAAAAGCCATTGAATTGGACAATGGAAGACATGAAAAATGTTGCCTAGCTCGATGAGTCTCAATTTCTGATGAAACATGTGGATGGAAGGGTCAGAGGTTGGAGTAAACATCATGACAGCAGAGATCTACCCAGCCGTCCATCTTGGATACTGGTGGTGTAATGGTATAGGGCAGTGGTTCCCAACCTTTTTTAGCTCATGACCCCATTTTAACATCACAAATTTCTGCCAACTCCAGACTTTCTAAACAGAGAATTTTTTTCTAAAATTAATTTGTTTTTGATCATGTCATAGTTTGTTATACTATGTTGCAAATAAATGTTAATTTTAGATGACATTTAGGCTATATAATGTATATATTGCACCTTTTTGGTGTCTGCTTCTCAGTTTCTCTTAGATGTCTTAGTGCAGCCAGACTTGCGAAGAAATCTTTCCATTCTCTGTTCGGCCTGGTTTTCTGACTGTGACTGTGTCCGGGCAGGTTGAAGCATAGTAACACACGCTGTCACATGTCATATGATTGGGTCAATCAATATATGACCTCTCAGATATTATCTCCTGCATTTTATTTGAACTGGATTTTTATTTGGAAAAATGTGCAGTGTTTTAATTATAATTAACTATATATTGAATCATTAAAAATATTTTTATTAGTAATTTTTGTTTTTATTTTTATCAGTTACTAGAAATTAAAGGCGACCCCAAGGTTGAAAAACACTGGTATAGGGGCTGTTTTCTTGGCCAACTTTGAGCCTCTTAGTACCACCTGAGCATCGCTGAAATGCCACAGTCCACCTGAGTATTATCGGACATCCTTCTGTGACCACAGTGTACTGTCAGCAGAATAAGACACCATATCATCTCAAACTGGTTTCCTGAACATGACAGGTACTCGACTGTGCTCAAATGTCCTCAGCAGTCACCAGACCTCATTCCATTAGCCCACCTCAGAGATGCGCTGGAACACGAAATTTGCATCATGGATGTACAGCAAATGAATGTGAAGCAACTGTATAATGCTATCATGTCAATATGGACCAAAACCTCTGAGGAATGCTTCTGGTACCTTGTTGAAGCTATGCCACAAAGAACTATGGCAAAAAGAGGTCCAGCACTGCAATAGCGACTTGTACCTAATAAAGTGGCCAGTGACTGTACTGAAAATACACTGGACAAGCATCAACATCAAACATCAAGTGGAGAATCCTCTCAGTCCAGACTCCAGATGGGTTCTAGTGGACTTTGGGGAGAGCACAACTACAGCAGCAGATGAATAATCCAGGTTTGCACTGACTGAAGTCGACAATAAAGAACCTCTTTGTGAGTTTAATGCATCTTGTAGGTTCATTTGGAACTCCAGGGCTCAATTTAAGCCAGAATCATCATGACAATCAGACCTTTCTGCATTTTAAAGAACCTGCACTTGGTAGCATCGAGCCACGTGTCCTGTCAGCTGGCAGCCTGCCTGCCACAGAGAAGGAGGGAGGGAGGGGGCATCTGGCCAAGCGCCAGGCTCTCTGAATATTTTATGAAAGGGGGAAAAGGTGGGGAGGTGAAAGGGTGGAGCTGGGTATGAGGGAAGGGGGCAAAAAGGAGGGGAAAGTAAAATGGAGGGAGGATTGAGGATTGAGGATAAGAATAACACAAATGGTAAGTTCCATGGCGTTCATTCAACTGTAAGGCAGCCACAATCACCATATTGGCACTAGTCGTTAATTTATAATACAATTTTCACTCGAAGAACTCATCAGATTTAACACTAATCCTCCATTTGTTGTTGAGCCCTTGGAGACACACTTCACATGGAAGACAACGAAAGAGATGAGAGTGTTTTAAAAAAAAAAAAACAGTCTCCCAAAAGTATTCCCTTTAACTCTTATTTATATTGTTATTCATTTTTTGTAGTTCTTCATCGTGAACATTTGGGAGCTTTGGCAGCCTTTACATGCATCAAATTTAGCTGTTTCAGTTTTTCAACACAGATGACTATTTTTTTTAGTTCTTCAGCTTCAGCCCATATTGGTGTAAATAAACCTTTGCAGAGCAGTTTGCTAATACTATATTTCGATCAATAAAAACTAAAAACCTGATACTGGTCACCTGAGGCTGTTTTGACTGTGTTATCAGTGCAATGCTTTGATTTTACCGTATGACCTATATATTTTATTATATGATCAATTATATTCATCAGTGGAAATTAAGACCATAATTCAGATCTTTATGAAATAAAGATCTGTTCCCTTCTGTAGTGTTTGCAAAAATTCATTTTATCTCAACGGTAAACATTAGTAGGAATCCAGTCATTACACTACAATCATTCATTTTAACCACATCACCGACTATGCTTATGCGATTAAGTCCTTGAGACTCAAATATCTCTGCACTACAATTTAATATTCTTTTAACAAAATGTTACTCACACTCACTAACAAATATTGTATCAATGCTGAAACTGACCAAAATATTTTCTCCAGGTACAGTAGGTAAAGACTGTGTGTGAATACAGTCCAGTGTACATCTGTGTGAATGCCACAGGGTCTAATGAGGCTACTGGCAGCTGCCGGTGACCTGCACAGGACAGAGGCTAAAAAAAGCAGTAATGAGGCATTGATCGCACCAACAGGCTGATACATAGCATGACGGTGTTACATCTGATCCACCAACGAATCTGCAGTGCGGGCAGCTTTGACAAATGACACAGGGTCAGAACAGTCATCTATTGATCCATCTCAGAGAATGAAAAAGATAATGTTATCTGTAATTCAGGGTGAATATATTTGATCAGGAACGGACTTAATGCTGAGTCATTTGGAGGTGATGTAAACACTCCTCCCATTAATGGAAACTAGCTGACACATCAGTATTGGAAGAGTTACTTTATAAATGTAATGGGTTACAGATTAGTAGTTGGCCTGTTAATGTATTAAGTAATGTAAGTATTTAATCTGTAAAGTTACATCAGGTTACTTGAGTATAAATATTACATTTAATTGCAGAATGTGTTTATAGAGTCATAGAGTTCAATAAAAATAACATAAAGATAATGAAGGTGTAAGTATAATATAGATAATATAAAGTAAATGGAAATGATTACTGTTGTTTTTCTTTCGATTTTCTGTTTATCTGACTGTTAATTGTTTACATCCTGTAAAGCCCTGTGAGATAACCTTGTTGTGATATAGGGCTCTACAAATAAAACTGAATTGAATTGAATTGTTTGTCCAATAGAAAGCTCAGTATGCAGAATTAGAAATTGAAAGCCATTATTGTCTGAGTACATGGTCACCTGACTGGAAATGGTCCGTACAGTTGAGTCATTTTCCAGTCTTGCTAGTCTGATGATGAAGCTTAGACTGGTTTGTTTAATCATATTGATAATGAGGTCATGTGACTGCATCGCTGCCGTCTTGGCCAGGTCTCCCTTGACGAAAGGAACCTACCTGGTTAAATAAAGGTTAAATACAATATTGGCTGAACTGTCATTTGTCATTATTTAGATTGCATTGAAGTATCATGTCCTACATCAGCAGACTGATGTCAACTTCTTTTGCATCTGTCATAAGCAACAAAGAAATGGATGGTTTATTTTTGTATATTTAATACATATATACATATACAACATATAATTTACTGTAAAGCTAAAGCAAGTCACACAAAGAAGGTCACATCTTAGCAGAGGGAGGATGTGCATGGTGCATGTTCTGATTGTTTACTAGAAAATGCATTAGTTCATTGCTTTTTGGGGGTGAGACCAAAGGAGGCTCTCCAACACAAACTACCGATTTGAAGCTGATGAGAGAAATGAGCTAAAAATCGTAGAATACTGCATCTTCTTCATATTATTTCGAGTTTATTCAAGGAGGCTTACTGCCACCAAGTGGACTGGAGTCCACACACTGTCAGCCACAGGCTTTGGTAGTCTCATTTCTTCTTTTCTGCTAAATGGAAGTGTGTCACCTGATGGTAAACTCCAGTACACGTTTTGAGTCAAACCCTACTGGTCAAGGCAGATTCAGGCTGATTAGAACAGTGCATTCATTTAGTAATGCACAGCTCATTTAATTTAAAAGAACCAATGAAAAACACTCAAAATTTCACCACATGCTCAGAAAAATGACTCAAATCCATTTTAAAATGGAAATCCATAATCACAATGTTTGGTAATTAACTTAATAGTTGCACAGACAGTTGTACTAAAGCTTGTTCTAACAGGTAGGTTGATATTTATTTGACTCATATGTACAATTCAGCAGTTATCCAGTTCATAATAAAGGCCAAGAAAGTTCATTTCCAGAATTAATTATCTACATTTTTTTGACAATTTCTAGAAATGGGTGCATGTATTGGTCAATCCGCCACTGGTTGAGCTCTATTATTACTCCCAAAAGCTGGACAAATCACTCTTGCGCTCTTTATTTCCTTTCCATATAAGTTCCAATAAGACCTTTTTGGTAACACCTAATATAAGACCAAGTCACTGGGTATCCCAATTATACTCAATGTAAACAGCTTTTAAGATTGTGCTTTTTTCACAAAAGATAGAAAGTGCCTTGTAGCTTTTGGAATTCCACTTGATCAACCCCCACCCCACTATGTCCATTAAGTCATAAACATATGACATATTACATATCATCAGAAGGCTTAGGTTCTCCATGTTTTTGCTATTTGGGTATTTTATGGAAATGATGAGCACTAAAGAATAATTCATCATAAAGTAAAAGACGTGTCAAGGATTATCCATGTCCCTTTAGTCCAGTGGTAGTCAATTATGATTTTAGGAGGTCCGGATACAGACAGTTCCCTTGTGTACAGGTTCACAGCAACATCATTATGTTGCATTATAATTTCCTTATATGTTAATTGGTTTATATATAATAATGAAGCACTGTCACTGTATCAACATCTGCACTGTGTGAAGTCAAAGACTCAAAACTAATGAAGCTATAATTCAATGTCATGTCAACAATATTCATTTCTGGTGCATCTCTGGAGGGTTAAAAACATAAAATAAACATACAATAGAAAATGCAGCATCTGTAAATTTTTCATATCTCGGATCATGTTTATAACTAAAAGCAGGAAACACAGAATTGTTCTGTATGTAGGTTTGCATGTCGTGTGTCTCCACCTGATCTCCTGCTGAGCCACTTCCTCTCAAGCCCTCGGAAACAGCGTTGCTATAGTAATTGTATCTAAGTGAATAACCATAGCAACCAGAGAGATGCTTTTGATGCCACAATGGTAGCGGCTGGTTTTTTCAGTGCCGGAGATCAAACAGACCTGTTGTTGTCGGAGGGGATAGGAGGAGAGGAAACGGAAAAGAGGGAGACAAAAGGACGAGAGCAGGAAACGAGAACAAGAAAGGAGGAAACAGAGAGAGAGAGAGAGAGAGAGATGAATGAATAAGAGGGTATTCCCTGAAGGCACCGCCAGAAGCCTTTCCAACTCCCTGTCGTCTAATAATTATGGCGTGTTGCGTGAAAGTAGAGCAGCACCTGTGCTCTGGCTTAGAATAAGAGGAGATGGTGATAACTGTTTCATCCATGCCATGTTATATTAACATCAAGTCTAACCCGCGCCACTGGCTTCAAAAGAACACGATTCCCTTTGACGTAACCCTCGGAGGGTTATCACTGTTAGATGTTGAATGTTTTTACTACAGTCGCACAATGTAATCAAAAGGTTTGGCCACTTTATTCTACTTTTGAGATCATTTCTGTAGCTTAACATGTACTCTTTTGTGAATCACTATCGTGCAGATGTTGTATTTGTTGTTACATTCTTCTCAGGTCAGTCCAAACAATGCATTTACAATTGGTCTATGGTCTTAATTTGTGTATCTCAATGTCTGTGCATGGAAAGTTTCAGTTGACCTGCCGTTTCTAGGTGAAAAGCTGAAATAAAATGGAATATATTAGCGTAACCCTTTATCCGGCAATTGACTATTTTTGATCATTTCCACATACATGACAAGACAGTGACAGTAACAATTACAGTGGGGGAACAATCTCAGGTCCAATGTGGTCTCCAGGGTCTGCAAGGTCCATCTCTGCATGAACAATGAGTGGACCTGCTTTGTTCGGTACCAGGAAGTAATGGTACTAATGTAAGGACTGATGTTCAAAGGGTTAATGTGGATGTGGACAGGGGTCTGGAGCAGCAATTATGTTGGTCGAATGTTCTAAAATACATATTCCTTTTCACAATGTGTTTTTACTGTATTTTTTATATTTATTTCTTGGGTATTCAATGGGCAAGGAACCAAATATGGTATCTTCATTGCCCTTGATTTTCTATATGAAAATGAAAAATTTTGAAAAAGTTTCACAAAAGTATTGTTATGTCCTCCAATAACACACTAAGGTTGAAATGTTGAATTTCAGAGTATTTCTGTGAGTGACATATAAAGGGTTAAACACCTCTATTTTCCTTTTTCCCCATATGTACTTTACCTCATATATTTGGAACCAACTCCAAGGGATCTGTACGTAGATTGGCAACAACACTGAAATCAAGACTGCAACTTTTACTTGTTTTCTGTTAATTTTATTCATAGCCTGGCCAAAATGTCCCACACTGGTAATAATTAATTCGACCAACCAATTTTAACTTTATCATCAAATATATTTGGGATAAAACTTCAATGTCAGTATCCAAATCCAACATCCTTCACTGCTGCTTCTTCTCCATCAGTTGTTCGTCCCTGGTGGTGTGACAGTCTCCCCTTATGGTGAAAGCATTTTTATATTGTAAAACATATCATTGCTCTGCGATGAACTGTAAAAGTGTCCAGACTGTTACCCCCCCTTTAGCCTGTTGGCAGCCAGGATGGACTCCACCCCCAACACAGTTCTCTAAGTTGGAAATGAATGAATGCATCATCATAATTCTTCTGTAAATCTAATGGAGGAACTGTGTAATATAACATGCTATTATTGGTAACTTTTGATTATTTTCTCCTTTAAAGTTGAGGTTCTGTACAATAAGGTGACTGGCTCAAATGAGTAAACACTAAAAATAAAAAGACAAAAACATTATATATATTGCCTAGATTTCTACTGCCACACAGTATTGTCATATTGCCAAATGCTGGTGCAAGTGACAGAAAAACAGTATGAGCAATAAAAATGTAAGATGAAACAATACATATATTGTATCATATCAAAATTTTAACCCTTAAAAACAAGCAGATTAATGTCTCCGCATTTAGAAACTACAGGTCCCTGGAGGGTCTTGTAAGCAACAGCAGAAGTATCATATATCATTGTATTTTTTTAAGCGACAAAAAACAACAAAGCATTGAAATTGTTTCAGTTTGACTCTAAAGCAGCATGTGCTACCATATGACCATAGAGGGGTCAGCCATTATGTTGTGACATTTTTCAACACTATGTTTACACAAAGTAAAACCTAACCTCAAACGCCTCGTCTTAATGCTGAGGAGAAAATAAAAGACAGACCACCCGAGGTTTATCATTTCTGAATCAAATTCCCAGGTGGAGCCGCAGCCGAGCTGTCAGACCACAGAGGCGGGGAACCCTCGTCTGTCCCGTCTCCAAGGAAACCCTTGCCTAAATGTCTGTCTGTTGTCAGGGAAACGGGGCTAAAGGGGAACGCTGGAGAGGAAAATACCGATGGAGATAAGGGTCAGCTGCAGCAAGGGCTGATGGGAGGATGACAAAGACGGGCGGGGCCACAGATGAGCAGCTCAGCCTGGCGGTCAGCTGACATGTTCATGATTCATGATTCGACTGCTGAAAATAACATGTATGTACAGTCGGACTAAAAATGAATGTGCACATGAATGAGCATCTGTGCAGCAGAGCATAAATGAATACCTTGTTTCTAAAAATATATCTAATGCTTCAGAGGCATTTTAATTGGTATTCTAGTATCACCCTGCACAAAAATTACATCATTCACTAGAGACACACTTCTTAAGATAATGTACCCCCTTAATTACTGTTTTAAACAAGTTGCTGTGCTCATTTATCTCATCCCTAGTTGCCTTAATACTCCTGCAGCCAACCTCACACATGTGTAAAACAGAAAAGAATGCAAACCATATTAACCTAGTTTCACAGGAGAAAAAAAGAGCACTATTTAAGATTACTTCTAAAGGTGGAGGCAAATAAATAAATCCAAGTATCATGTGTAGGCCTATGCAACAAGCAAAACATCTAATCTGAACGCAAACAGCACCAAAACCACCAGTCTAATCGATATTATAACAGCCAAGTGGCCTCTGTGTGTGTGTGCATGTATGTGTGTCTCGGGATTAACACAAAATCCGGAAAGACCTGACTGCTGCAGTTTGGCTTACTTATGGATTTTTGGTCAAGGAAGACAGTTGTGAAAACGGCACACTTGACAGGACCAATATTTAGGAAGATATTAGTAATTTTGAAATGCAAAAGCCTCACAATTGCAGGTGCCTTTGTTAGTGAGGCACAGGTCTACATACTGGCTTAAATTGTGTACATATTTACAAGTGTATGTGTGTATATAAGAAAATATGTCAATAAATATATTGTATAGAAAACAAAACAAAAAAAAACAATTGCCTCACAATCACATTGCTATGCCCAGAAGGCTTTGGCGGTTACAAATGCAGTAGAGCATGCACAAATACACTACAGCATAAAACCTACTACATCTAAAATCCGTGGATCCTCACGGGTCAATGCACTATAAAGTAATAATGTTAATAACACCAGTCTACAAGTCTGAATGTTCATGTAAACCATCATTCCAGAAATAGGACTATTGTGCAGTTTCACTCGGCAGCAACTACTGCATTAATTTGGTGAAAGATCTCATGATATGTTTTAAGTCTTACAACAAACACTGAGTTTGAAGTTCCTGTTCAGCTGCAAAGTGCTTTATCTTTGTGAATTCATAGATGCAAGAGTAATAAAAAAAGCCAAAAAGGAACTGGAGAGACAACATTCACCAATGAAGGATAATTGAAAACGTAAACTATTAAATTAGATAAAATGAAAATGAAAAAATTGGTGACATGAAAATGGAACCATTAATGCAAAACAGTAATGATGGATGTATTTTATTCAAACTAAAGATCTACAGACACAGATATATGATTATCACTTTTATTCTAATCATGCCAATATCCAATACCAGGTCAATCTATGTGGGTACATGTTGCTTCCTTCAATAAAACCAATGTGCAAAGCATTTAAAAACACCGTCTCATCAACAATTACCAGGTTCAGTATGCACTCAAGATGCATCTGAGCTACAGACCGCCCTCTAGTGGACTGAAAGGCTAATAGAAATAAAATACAGCTCTGGAGAAAATAGAGACCACTGACTTGTTTATCTGTTTGAATGAAATGAACATTTTCCTTAGTGTAGAAACTACTGAACTTGAGTCCCTATAAAAATATGACAAGTGGAAACTTTTTTTTTTTTTTTAACAAATGCATGCTGTCAGGCCTCTTTACACATTACACCCTACATTCATTTTCTCCAACTCAATACTAATGTTTTAACACCGGAAGATTTCTGAGATGGGTATTCGGTGAAATAACCATGTTTTTGCTCTAAACCCGTCTGTCACATCAGTGTTGGCTGTTTTAATCCATTCCTGGAGCTAAAATGCAGGAGCTCACTTTTGTTTATTCATCTTCCTGTTCACATTCCAGAGGTTTTTGGTGGGATTCAGATCTGGAAATTTGGATTCTTAGTTTATCTTATAGCTGTATATGATGTGCAGTGGTGTGCAAAAGTGTTACCACACAAACTGATCTGTTGTTTTAGCAAGAGTAGGATGATATAATGTAT
>JAPTYQ010000011.1:7674257-7692176 GCA_029814465.1 Ostorhinchus cyanosoma
TCGATTCCTCCTTTTGCCATTTCAAACTATCCCTGAAATTTTCATAAAAATCTTTCCATAACTTTTTGAGTTATGTTACTAACTAACGAACGGACAAACAGACAAACAAACAAACAGTCAAACCCAGGCAAAAACATAACCTCCTTGACGGAGGTAATTAATATTTAGTAGATGTATTCTCACATAGAACAAAAAAAATCTAAATAGGCTCCATTTTAACCAAGTTCAGGACTGAAATCCCATTCTTGCATTAATGCATGAGTGATGATAATAGTATAACAATATAAAATCCATCACACTGACAAGCATCATGTTCTGGACACCTGTATTATTATTACTTTGAGTACGTTTTGCTGACTTAATTAAGGTTTTAAATGCAGAATTTGTACTTGTCGTGGGGTATTTTCACAATGTGGTGAAGAATCAGAATATTTTCAACACTGGTTTTTAAAGCTTTGCAGGAAAGCGTTCATTGTAAAAGTACTTTGTACCATCTTGGAAACAAATTTAACCTACCGAGATCAATGGGATGTAGTACTTGGCCTGACTGGTTTGTCAACTGGTTCTATTTTTGGTCACAATTATGTAATTTTCAAATACTAGAACAATTTCACATCAATATTCACTGATGTCTCCAACAATTGTGTGAATCTTAACTAACCTATTGTTTGGTGGAACCTGCAAAATAAGAAAATAGTAAAATCTGGGTTCAGCTTTCATTTTTTACTCATGAAAATTGAAAAAAATGGGAAATTCTCTGGAAACAAATATTAGTAGAAATGTAGAGGTATGACAGTCTCCTTGTTAGACCTTCATTGCTGTACTCTGGTTGGAGAATGACTCTTATTTAGCATGTATCACTGCTAAAATATGAGGGATTGCTTTGCACTATGCTTAATTACCTCTGCCAAGGAGGATATGTTTTTGCCGGCGCTTGTTTGTTTGTTTGTCTGTCTGTTTGTGTGCAACATAACTCAAAAAGTTATGGACAGATTTTGATGAAATTTTCAGGATTTGTTGGAAATGGCACAAGGAAGAAATGATTAACTTTTGGGAGTGATCCGGAAGAAATCCTGGATTCTGGATCACTTTGAAATGTTGCGCTTGGCTCTCCGAGTGCTTTTCTAGTTAAGTTGTGTCCCAGATTTACAGAAGATGTTTCAGAGTCCAAAACCCATAAGAAAGCTTTGAGGGTCATCCTGATATTTTCCTGCAATTAATGGGGGAGTATAAAGTCACCAAAGATCCAATTGTTGTAAACTTGGCTTGAATTTGTAAGTCACCCTTGAGCTAAGTTATATTTGAATTACTGAAAATTATTAAAATTACAAAATATAGACTAATTATATCTTAATTAAATATGCAGACACCCTGAGGCATATGCCATTCAGAGTCCATCTGTGTTAAAGGTCAAAACTCTACAGCTCTTGAATAACTGTGTGACTGACTTGGCAATAATGGCTTTAACAACAGCACCATCTACTGGACAATTAGCTCCATCTAATTCAGAAAGGTTCTAAAAACTATGAAGGAAACAGAAGAGAAGAATATTCTTTATAGAATAAATAAAATGTAACCACAAAAATTGGATATAAACATATATATAAACACACACACACACATATATATACACATACATACAGAGAGAGAGAGAGAGAGGGGGGGGGGGGGAAAATAACGTGATATCTGAAAAATAATTAAGGTTGTTAATGTAAAATGAACAATATTTGGGTCTGACATGTTCTGAAGAAGTTGCAAACAAAATAAAAATAATCTAAGGTACAGGTACCTCAAAACTGTGTCTACCAAATATTACCTCAGATCTTTTCATTTGTAAGAAAAATTTACTTTTATTTTGAGGGTTTTATTCTGAAAAGACCTTACCGGAAGTGTAGATGTTGTTGCTCCTGGCCGGCGGAATTCTGGGACTTGTATGCGAGTAGACATCTGACAGTGTGGATGTGACACGGTTGTGCTCTGCGGTGTCTCCTCTGCTGCACAAAAGTAAGTTCATTTCAACCAGTTTAATATAATGTTTAAATCTCAGACATTGTAATTCTTTCCTTTAGATGACGTTGCGTATTTTCCCCCTCCTGATGTCAGACTGTAAAGCTAGTAGCCACTAAACTCCTGTCACAGGTTAAACCATAAGCTAGTTTTCTTAACTTGTGACTATAAAATGTATGACTTTATACCAAATAATATGGCCATTACATGTGACTGGGAACTAGTCGGGTTTCTAATATTGCACTTCTACCTCTGTGACCTTATGCATGACGTACATGTCAGATATCATGTCAGAAAGTGTTCGTAAAAGTTGCTAATGCTAACTAGCTGACATCAAGAGGCCAAGTTAAAGTGGGAGCTACATAGTTAATAAAAGAAGCTTGAAAGCAAATAAAAACACTGTTGTTGTTTTAATCTGACGTTGATACATATATATTAATAATTATAAACATAATATAACAATATAACTCCTTTGTATCACTTATCACCAAATAGGAAAAGTCAAGATAATGAAAAATCAATGAAAATAATGTATGACACAATGGATGTTTTCTTACAGTTTTGACATTTTACTCTTCAAAGTGCTGGTGATAGTTTGTTCTGGTCGTGTTAAACCACACAGTTACAGCCTGATCATTTGACTTTGCACTTAAGCACACTTGTAGTCCTTATGGAACCAGCCAGGTATGTGGACATTCAGGATATGTAGGCCCAGTAAAATGGTCTTTGTACCTGGTAACCTTTATACAGATAACGCTTCTGGAGGGAAATGCATGTTACGTGTATATTTCTGTTGAGATCACTGATAATTTTCCACAAGGAGCACCTTGTTAAACATGTAACAACACATTTCTCTGTTTAACATTTCTTCATGTTTGTAGAAGAGCTGTAGTTATGTAAGCAGTTTGTAAAATGTGTAACCAGTCTTGAGTGACCCTTGGCCCCACAATCCAGACCAAAGCTAATCCATTTCCACACAGACTAGGGTGGGATCAATGATTGGCTAATTCTTGTAGTCATCCCCCTGTATTCTTTGTCAAGACACAATGAATACATTTATTTGCAGTTTTGACGTGCATATACAGAAGTCATTGTATTGTTTCTTTCAGAATCGTACTGATAATAGAGGAGGATGTCGGGGACTGTGAACAATCCTTTCCACCATTTAGTCGAGCCTCTGGACCCCAAGAACCCAGACCATCAGTTTTATAATCTCTCCAAACTTGGAGATCCCCGATATGGTAACAGCAGAAAAAAACTGATCAAATCCAGATATGAAACCCTATCCGTACGTAAGCATAGTTTTAGGACAAATCTTATTTGTGTTTCTTAGACCGCTTGCCATTCTCCATCCGGGTCCTTCTGGAGTCTGCTGTCAGGAACTGTGATGAGTTCCTGGTGAAGAGCTCTGATGTTGAAAGCATCCTCAACTGGAAACAGACCCAGACTCAAACTGTGGAAGTACCATTCAGGCCAGCCCGGGTAATCCTCCAGGACTTCACGTATGTGTGCTTATCCATCTGCATCCAAAATGTTCTTAGTGTCTGATGTTTTATAGCTGAATATTTTCAAGTCAGTTTACATTTACCAAACCACTGGATGTAGCTGACTCTATCTTCTGTAAACTAATGTTACTGACGTTTCTGTGTCTTAAATCTCCTTGCAGTGGTGTGCCTGCTGTGGTGGATTTTGCTGCCATGCGTGATGCGGTGATGAATCTCGGAGGCGACCCAGAGAAGATTAATCCAGTTTGTCCAGCTGACCTTGTGATTGATCATTCCATTCAAGTAGACTTTAACCGGAAGTAAGAGTGCATTCATTAGATGTGTTTGACCACTGCACTCTGTTTATGATTAGATCCATTAGTCAACATACTTGCTTCCTTTTTGTTTAGGTCTGACAGCCTTCAGAAAAACCAGGATTTGGAGTTTGACCGCAACAGAGAGAGATTTCAGTTTTTAAAGGTATGAGCGGTTAACATACCCAAGTTAAGGCCATTATGTCTAATAAATAATATTACATCTTCCAGAGCATCTGCCATGTACTTTCTGTGTCTTCACTAGTGGGGCTCCAAAGCGTTCAGGAACATGCGCATCATTCCTCCTGGTTCAGGAATCGTTCACCAGGTCAACCTGGAGTATCTGGCCCGTGTGGTGTTCAAACATGACGGATTCTTCTACCCCGACAGTCTGGTGGGCACCGACTCCCACACCACCATGATCGATGGCCTGGGTGTCCTCGGGTGGGGTAAGCTACTGAATCTGGACCGTAGAGGATTGATTAACGATCGACTATGGGACAATATACAGTTATAGAAGACTTTAGTTCACCTATGTGTTCTGTTTCCTTTTCATATTCAGCTGTTAGTTATGTGTTAAATAATGATTAAGTAACAAGTAGACTTTGAGGTTCCTATAATGTATAGCAATCTGGATAAGTACGGAAAAAAGAACAGCAGGAAGTAAAGATTATTTCCTAGACTGTTGCCCTTATTCTGTTTCCTATAACGCAAAAAAAAAAATCTCATATAAGCAAGTGTTTTTCCTGGCATTTGCAGCAGACAGGCAGCATAGCCTAAATGAGTTTGGAGGTCCTTGATGTTATTAAAAACAAGTGGTTCCAGGCAAAAAAAACCCCACCCCTCACACGTATTGTAGCTTATTTTGGCAGCAATCAAGCTGATGTCATCTTGTCTACACGTGTGCTGATGTCAGCATATCAATTGCCTCTATATGTGTGCCAAGTTTGAAGTAAAATCGATATTTTTATAGACGTGAAATTTTGCACATATGTAAATGGGGAAAAAAAGATTTTAAAATTCATAAAAAATGTGAACTTTGACTTACTTTTCTGAAAATGTGAAAGATCTATTCTGAGTCACTGGCAATTTATAAATCCAATTTGATATGTATTCAACCAATAGTTTTGCTGTTAGTGTTAAACAAAGAAACAAACTTAACCAAAAATAATACCCCTTGCCTGTCAGATAAGATTAAGATATATTTAAACAATAAGCATCAACCTATTAAGGTTCTAATGTGAAATATGGTTTTAAAAATCGACTGGGAGTTTGGAATTTTCAGTCTGGAAAGATATGG
Organism: Ostorhinchus cyanosoma; assembly: GCA_029814465.1. Lineage (NCBI taxonomy): Eukaryota > Metazoa > Chordata > Actinopteri > Kurtiformes > Apogonidae > Ostorhinchus > Ostorhinchus cyanosoma. The sequence continues at coordinate 7,679,363 of JAPTYQ010000011.1, forward strand.
AAAATGTATAAGAACTGGAAACTTCCATACTATATCTTTTGCTTATATTCCATCATCTATATATAATCTATATATAAACCATTATTGTAACAATTTAGAGCAATACAACATTGTTTTTGTATTGTGTTGACATTTTAAAAATCATTAAAAATTCACGTTAACCTCAATTTCTGAGTAATAAATGTTGTGAAACCTGCAGGTGTGGGTGGAATTGAGGCGGAGGCTGTCATGCTGGGGCAGCCAATCAGCATGGTCCTGCCTGAGGTGGTTGGATACAAGCTGTATGGGACACCAGACAAATTCATTACCTCCACTGACATTGTACTCACCGTTACAAAGGTAATTTGGACGAGTGACTGGTGCTTTGTAGAAATTCTTTGTGGGTCTAATTTGTGCAAGGCGGGTTTGCACTATGATTTTTATTTCATTTAAACTTCATTTAACCAGGAAAAAAAAATCCCATTGAGATTAAGAACCTATTTTTTAAGGGAGTCCTGGCCAAGAGGAAGCATGAAATACAACAAAATTTACTGGACAAGTCAGACTATGAAAAACAAGTGCAAGTTATTGAGTTAGTCCGTAACACTTTGAGTCTGGATGCACTTGAATGCAGGTCAAGTTATAAATATATACTTACACTTACATCCCCCTCCTCAGCACCTCCGTCAAGTGGGAGTGGTGGGAAAGTTTGTGGAGTTCTTCGGTCCAGGTGTGGCTCAGCTGTCCATAGCTGACAGAGCCACCATCGCCAACATGTGTCCAGAGTACGGAGCCACAGCAGCCTTTTTCCCCGTGGATGAGGTCAGCATTCAGTACCTCGAGCAAACTGGTGAGTGTCCATCTGTGGAAATATGACACACAACATCAGATATATCTGTGTATGTCCAAGAATTCAAGACATTTTTACTATAGAAGTTTGTAGGCAGAGGATTTTACTTTTTTTTTTACCACTTTCTACATCAGCAACAGGCAGAAGTTTAAAAAAATCTACTGCAAATTCCATTCAACAGCCCTAAGCCTGTGTGATTATTTTCTAAACATGTAATGTTTTGTTTTCTTCAGGACGTGAAGCAGAAAAGCTGGCCTATATCACAAAGTACCTGAAGTCAGTGTCCATGTTCAGAGACTACAATGAAGTCTCTCAGGATCCAGATTTTACTCAGGTCAGTGTTGAAACACATTTGTAGTGTTAATCATGATTTATCAGCCTACTAAAAAGCACAAATGTAAGTTGAAATCAAGGGATACAAAGCAGACAGGCAAGTACATGTATGGAAATGTACAATAGAGCACTGCTTCCTCACTGTCTCTTCTTCTTTGTCAGGTGGTAGAGCTGGATCTGAGTAATGTCGTACCCTGCTGCAGCGGCCCCAAAAGACCCCAGGACAGAATTCCTGTTTCTGAAATGAAGAAAGACCTTGAAACATGCTTAGGAGCAAAGGTGGGTTGAAAGACGCCTGAAAACACCAGCAGTTTTTTGGAAAGTCAATGCATAATCTGCTGAGAATTCAGATGGTGTTTGTGACTCACCTAAAAATTTATTTCATTTTGTTTTTGATATTTTTAGCAAGGTTTCAAGGGTTTCCAGGTGGCCCCAGAGCGTCACAGCACTGTGGTTCCCTTTGAGTTCAATGGGAATAATTATCAGCTCAGCCATGGCTCAGTGGTGATCGCTGCCATCACCAGCTGCACCAACACCAGCAACCCATCTGTCATGCTTGGAGCTGGTGTGTATTCCTGTCCTCATGGAATATCAGGAAGCTTTAGCTGTTATGCAACACTGTTATTAAAAAAGCTTTTCTTGCAGGACTCCTGGCCAAAAAGGCGATAGAGTGTGGCCTGAATGTGAAGCCATACATAAAAACCAGTCTGTCACCGGGCAGTGGAGTGGTCACGTACTACCTGAAGGAGAGCGGTGTCATGGACTACTTGTCTCAGCTGGGGTAAACTGGCTTTATATTTGCAAATGATCACAAATACATGAATTTGCACAAATAGTCAAGGTTCACATACTACTTTTCCATTGATCTTCAATGATTGGAGTTTAGTTGTCAGGGAGTGTCAGATAATATACTGTGTGACAACCAATTGCCATGTAGGTATTTTCATGACCAACTCTACTCGTGGGTTGACCTTGAGTGGAAATTCACAGTATTTAGACTAGTAATGCGTATACTAGTAATACTGGCCCATAATGTTTATAGTGTAGATGTGTTAGTACTGGGTAATCCAGATTCAACTATCCACTGTTTGGTTCAAACCAAGCTCTGAATTAGGAGCATTAAATACAAGGCAAAAATATTCTGGGACACATAACTGAGTAAAAATCTCTCCAAATAAATATCTTCTCCTAAGATTATATGTATGTAACAATGGACCAATAGACACACCACAGATGCAGCTGGAACACGATAAACACAGTGTGTTATGTGTTTTTATTTGTCAATATGTACAATATATATGTTAAATATCGTCATTGTTGGGTGGAACCTTATGTTCAAAACAGTTATTTTTCAGGAAACTGGAAAAATGCTGTATATTCTAAATAATTGAATGGAGTCACAAGCTGTTTTCCACATTTTTCATTGATAAATATTTCTAAAACGTGAAGACTGACCAATAAAATCGTTTTATGACAAAAAAAAAACCATCAAAAGTGGACTTCTAAGGTTTCTGCCTGACAACGAAGCTACATTAAATACTAAAGCAGAGGAATGTGTTACATTCTTTAGTTATACCTTTAATGATAAGTAAAAACTGCTGTACAAAGTGCTAAAGGTATGTTTTGTACCTCCCGTTAGATTTGAGGTTGTCGGCTATGGCTGCATGACCTGTATAGGAAACAGCGGACCACTCCCAGAGCCGGTGGTGGAGGCCATAACCCAGGTACCAACAGACTGCTTCACACTCATTCTGCTCATCACACTCTTTTTTTTCCCTCCTTATTCTTCTAATTATTGACACCTAGAAGTCTTCAATGTCATTTATTATATACATATAAGCACAGTATTCCGTATGTTCATACCATATACTGTACGCTCTTCTGAGGTCGTTCCTGTGATGTGCGTTTCAGGGTGATCTTGTGGCTGCAGGAATTTTGTCAGGAAACAGAAACTTTGAAGGACGAGTCCATCCAAACACCAGAGCCAACTATCTGGCCTCACCGCCTCTCGTCATCGCTTATGCAATAGCAGGCACTGTGAGGATAGACTTTGAGACAGAGCCCATTGGTGAGTAATTGTTTTCTAGTCATGAGAAAAGCAAGAGCAGATTGTGTAGGATTATTAAAGTTATTTCAAAGGATTTTATCTGTATCAGTGAATAAAACTAGAGCCATTTGCTTTGTACGGACTATAACGGTGGATTTACAGATTCATATCATGATTTTAATGTAATCTGATTTTAATTTAATGTAACTCCTTAGCGACTTATGCAGGTTCAAGGCTGAATGTTGACCCTGTGGAAGCTGTTGTTATGCTCATTACAACGTCCTCTAGCAAATGAGTCATTTTTTCTGTGGTTGTAGCCTCGAGATTTATTTAGGCTACCCAGAATTTTTAAAAAGCCTAGTGAATCATGTGAATGCGTCACAATCTGAGCATCAAAGTTCTTCCAGATTCATCCCCTTTTACCCTAAAATGACTTTCAGTCCTCAGGAGACAGCCTCCACTTGTCCATTTGTGTCCTCTATGAGATGTCACTGTTATCAACTGCATTTATACACAGTGCTTTTATCCAAAGAGCTTCACAGTTAGATTTCTTTTGAAACTTTTCACTGTCATCTTCAACCCAACAAAGATTCCTCTTACATTATTCATCTGCTCTGTTTTCCTGGTAGCCATTAACTCTGAGGGAAAGGAGATCTTTCTGAGGGATATCTGGCCCACACGGGAGGAGATCCAGGCTGTGGAGAGAACATTTGTCATTCCATCAATGTTTAAAGAAGTCTACGAGAAAATTGAGGTGTGCTGAACTTACCCATTGCTCTACGTTAATGCTTTAACATGTATCTTTTTGGGCACCAAACTTTTATGGTTCCAACTTACTTTGACAGCGTCCAGTGCCAAATGTTGATCATTAGTAGTTATTTTCAGATCTAATAATGTTTTCACTGGCATCTTACTTTAATCCCTACATGCCACAATAATGTGTAATGTGTTGCAAAATGAACCAAAACTATTTTTACATTTCTCGTGATGACCCAAAATTGTGTTTTTGTGCTTTAGCAAAGCATTTGTTTGAAGTCGGGATCTAAGTTTAGTCCCCCAGTTAGTAGAGTCAGTTTGTTTACTTTATATCTTCAGAGGTTACACATACACTGGCAGGTTAAAGTGACCCAACTGAACACTTTTACTGTTGATAGACTCAACAATTACAATAAGCACACTTCAACACACTCATTAGCCTAGTTACATTAATGCTACAAAGGGTCGCTCACTGTAAAGTAGTGTATTTAAACCAATACTAAACCCATTTATAACTGATATTCATTGAGGAGAACGTTTTGGACTGTGCTTTTTCACAACGCAAAACAATGGAGTTAAATATTGTTTAGCTAATGTACATACACACACACACCTTTTGTAAATCTTCATTTATAGAAACTTTGTTAATGTTTTTAACATCAGGAATCACTTCAGTGTGACTTGCACTCATATTGTTTTATTTTATGTGTCTGCTTTCACAGAAAGTAAATGAACGTTGGAACTCTCTGGTTGCTCCCTCTGACAAGCTCTACACCTGGGACACAAATTCAACCTACATCAAGTCACCGCCGTTCTTCGAGGGTTTGGTAAATATACACATTAATATTAATAATACAAAGTGAATAGATTCATGTTTTGTAAAAGGTTTAAAGCAGAAACCCAATGTTGCAGTTAAACTACAAGAACCTCCACACTGGCGATAGAATGATCATTTTGCGGCTCTGTCTTCTTTTTTCCCCAGACTAAGGAGTTGCTGCCTCCCAAATCCATCATCAACGCTTACGTGCTGCTGAACTTCGGCGACTCAGTCACCACCGACCACATTTCACCTGCAGGAAACATTGCAAGAAACAGCCCTGCAGCTCGCTATCTGACAAACCGAGGGTGAGTGCAGTTAGTATTTCTAGTACATGTAGTAGAATCTGCTCTGCACTGATTTGGTCGATATCAATTCAGAACATTTAATTTGACTGTTATAAATCCAGTGGATTGCAGAGATGATACAAGAATAAATCAAGGAAAATGTTTCTATAAGTTTACTCAGATGATAAAACTTTAGCTCAGTGTTTTCTCTGACATGTAGATCTAAGATACCATTGCTATGGAAACGAGCATCATTTCCATTAGATCTTCCTGTGTTGTCTTTTCTAACACTTTGTGGTTTTAACAGTTTGACTCCACGTGACTTCAACTCATATGGCTCCCGACGAGGTAATGACGCTGTCATGGCCAGAGGGACGTTTGCCAACATCCGCCTCTTTAATAAGTTCCTCAACAAACAGGCACCACAGACTGTCCACCTGCCAACTGGAGAAACGGTCAGCATACACCACCTGGGAACAGTCAGTACTGAAATGACTACCTTTGTTACTAACGTGCCAACTCTTTCTCCCAGCTGGATGTGTTCGATGCTGCAGAGAAGTACCGACAGTCCGGTGTCCCTCTACTGGTTCTAGCAGGGAAGGAGTACGGCTCCGGCAGCTCCAGAGACTGGGCAGCAAAGGGCCCATTTCTGCTGGTGAGGATCTAGTCTCAGTTCTACACAGATCTACTACTAATAATAGAGAAAATATCAGCTGTCCGATCTGTCAGTTTTTCAAAGAAAGCTTGAGCTAAAAATGAAAAACTTTTAGACAGCAGTGAAATCTAAATTTAGCGAGGCACCACAGCAGACGGCAAAGTATGTCAGGTTGAACTCTCACTGAGACTGTGATCTCATACCTTCCAATTAAACACTGTGGAAGTTGTTCTACTGTAAAAGGAAGACTCACAAAAATGTGCCCATGACAACACACTATACTAGATAAAATCAGCTATCAAGTTAAACATAAATAACAGTAATTCAAAAGGACAATACATGCAATTGTAATATTAACTGTTTAATTCCAACAGTAGCAGGAACATTTAACTCATTTATCACCGAATGTCATAATTACAGAACATACGTGAAATGATGATGTAGATGAAAGCTCTAGAAATAGATACAGAGTGAAACGTGGCTTGTTGAGTACTGAATCAGATGAAAAAATGGTCTCTGTAGAAAATTCTTAATATCTTATATATTAAATATCCAAAATGACAAGAAAAAGTCAGCAAGACTTTCTATCAGCACTAGACAACACTTTCACTTTGCTTGTGATATTTGACAAGCATTTTAACAACTAGGATGGTGACATTTTGGTGTAATGTGCTCTATTCTGTTCTTAATCTGTATTCTTATGTTACTTTATTGCTGTTTTTAGTCCCTATTTATTGTTGTCTTTCATTAAATGAGTGTAATTTCCCTTTTTTTCCATCTTCTTCCCCATTCCTTTATTGTATGGTTTATACATCAAAACTGTCATACTGTTTTTTGATAGTAAAAATAATTTTAAAAATATATATTAAAAAAAAAAAAATCTTGAGTGGAATCAGCTACTAGTTTCACCTCTAATGCCAACGTTTTGTTTTTCAGGGCATTAAGGCAGTTTTAGCTGAGAGTTACGAGCGGATCCACCGCAGTAACCTGGTGGGGATGGGAGTGATTCCTCTGGAGTATCTGCCTGGAGACACAGCCGACAGCTTGGGGCTGAGCGGCCGGGAGCGCTACACCATCATCATTCCTGAGAAGCTCACACCAAGGATGAAAGTCGACATTAAGGTACAATTAACACACGGTAATAGTGACTGGGGTGAGAACTAGCACAGAAAAAGACACATACTATGAATAAAGCAAACACAAAGTAGAAATGGAGGTAAAATCACTGTCTATGGATCATTTGTATAATAGTCGACTTAATATGATTTACAGAGAAAAAATTTTTGTCATACATTCTTCTCAACTTTTATAAATCAAGGCTTTCCTCATAATACCTGGAAAACGAACACTAATACTGTCAAATGTGATATCTGACGTGGTTTCTTTCATCCTTTCAGCTTGACACTGGGAAAACCTTCCAAGTACTGATGAGATTCGACACCGATGTCGAGCTTGCGTATTTCCACCACGGCGGCATCCTCAACTACATGATCCGCAAGATGTCCGAAAACTAAAAGCACTAAAGGAACGACCCCCGCCACATCTAATTGTTCTAATTCTCAGCCGCAGTTCTCCATGGAAGAACGTCACGTAATGGTCAACAACTAAAACCCGTCCAAACATTATCAAATCAGTTCCCACTTTTGCTGCAAGGAGCCATTTAGTGTGACCCGTTTACAGCCCGAGAGCTGTCTGAGAATGCTGCTACATACATGTGAGATGTGAATATTTAGGCAGGATACGGTAGGTCAGGTAGGATGATGCTTGATTTAGACATGCTATCGGTAAGAAATCAGCTTTTAAATAACCAGATGTCCTCAGTGATTTCAGCATTTTTCATCCACTGGGTTAGAAATGTTTCTTCAGCTCAAACAGACACTAAAAAGAAACATTCAAGTAGGTAAAGAAGTGTCATTTGGTGCTTTGCCATCTATATACTGTATGTTTATGCATTTGGGAATGTTGAAGAAAACTTGTAAGTGCAATGGAAAGAGGTTTAGTGACTAAATGTGTGTATGTGTGAACCAAAAAAGAGACTGCAATGTTCAATGAATTAACACAAGAAACAAATATAGAGATATATATAGATAGATATACTTATAAATATGGTACTTTAAATGGGAAGCACTAATAGAATTTATGAAGAGCTGTGGAAAGCAATGTTAAAGACTTTTGAAACATAATATGATGTGGTTCATGGGTCTAAATGCTAAAGGTGCTTCAGGGTTTTTATAAAATCATCTTCCTAGTTATGTTAGTGTGTCAAATACTAAATCCAACCATAACCATGATGATGCCACTGGTGATATCCACACAGTGGTAGTGGATGGAAACACGCATACATTTGCATCAAGATCTGTTCAAATTAGTGATACTGTGTCGAGAATATTTCTAGTATTTAGGATGAGAGATTTGTTTATTAAGTGCATGTATATATCAGGGTTCCTATAAGTTAAATTTAAGTCTTTAAGACATTTAAGACTACTTAGAACAGAATTTAATGCCCATTTCACAGCCTATTTCACTGCCATACTGGCAAAAAAAAATGTGACTCAGAATTTAGGAATATGTATTTACATTAGCAGAGATTGAATATTATAGACATACTGTACACAGAAATGAATGTTCTGTGATCATTTCTCACTGGGGCTGCAAAGTTAGTGATAATTGGTTCCTAATTTCACTATAAATTGTCGAGTTGGAACGGGTGGAACTGAGTCAACTAACGTTACTTTCTTTGCAGCTTGGACATTTAACAGACACATTTAAACACAACACAGCCAAGAAGTTTATGGCAACAGAACTTAAGGCCTACCATATCAAAATTAATACATTTTAAAGCCTTTTTTAAGATATTAAATGCAGATTTGTAAATTCAAGACTTCTAAGACCCTGCAGGAACCCTGGTATATGTTTGTTTCCTCTTTGAGCTGAAGACGTTTCCTGTCAGAGGATGATAAAGATCGGTTCTGTTCCGTTAGTCCTTCCTGCTGTTCTGTGCTTTAACCTCTGTTTGTGTTTGACGTTTAACGGTTCAGATAGAGCACTAGTTGGTCTATGAAGGTTCCTCTTGGGTCCTGCAGTAACACATTCCTTACATTACCCTTGTGCCATGTGCATCGGCCTCTCACTCACAGCCAAACACCAAACATGTCTTGTTTTTAACATACATGCCTCCTTCATCTTCAGCCATTCCAGATTTTATTTAATGATGAATTGACTGCCTTAAGAACTTCATGTGTACTTGCATCAATTCAGACCTTTGTCTTCTCGCCCTTTTTTGTCCTAAACAAATTAACGTTTGGCGATAGACTGACACAGTTTTGTGGAATGGTTCATGTTTCTATCAGACTGAATGCATAATGATCAGACTGAATGCATTATGTCATCTAATACTGTACTGACTAAAACAAATAAAGTAATTTTTCTTTTTGTTTTGCTGTCATTGGTTCATGCTTAGCCTTTCATACTAATATTTCTCCAATTTTTTACATTTCACTGCTGCTGATTGTAAGAAATTGTGTACTCTACTAAATGTATTTACTGGTATTTTCATCTACAGCTCATTTTTTTTCAACATGTCAAACACTGCCAGTTACAACATCGTAGTGGAATGTTATTTTTTTCTTCTTGTGGATACACTGGAGACCATGAGTCTTGAAATAGTCCCCAAAAGCTTTTCATGTCCATAAATAGTGTACAGGCCTGTTACGCAGTGCACTGATTCTGCATCCACTCAATAATTAGGACAAGACGCTGGGTTTCAAAGACAGAAAATGTGGTTTATATATTTATCACATGGTTTTGTTGAATATTCTGTTGTGACTGGTCGATAATAGAATTCTGTACAATAGGCTGTAACTATGTTATGCAGTTCCTGATGTGGGATTTAACTATTTTATTAGAGCTAGCAATAAAATGCTATTTTTTGGTCAAATTATTGGTTAGTTTGTAGTAAATAGTCATGTAATATGCAGGGTAATGTACAGTCAGTACTGCAGAGTAATTAAAATGCAACTTTCATACAGATGTTAATGAACACCAAATAAAATGGAGAACTATGAAAAATATCTTGGTTGTAGTATATTGTCTCCTTGTACATACAATGTACAGTTCTTGAGGTTTTAATGTTACATTTACAGACTGGATCTTCTGTACTCCACACCTCTCAAGAGTAGGAGAAAAAAATGACAATTTTAGATTTATCTTTATAACCAACCTGAGCTGCTCAGTTTGTCCACTAGAGGGCAGACTAAGCAGATGTAGTCAGTTCTATGTGAGGTACAGCTCACATGGTAACCGGTTGAATCTCAGTGCTAATAAAATTAATGCAGAAATAAATCAATTTTGGAATACATGAAAGTATTGATTACTAGTTTACTACTCAAAAAACATCCAAAGCATGGTGCCTTAGGTGCGGTTTGACAAACTTGGACTTGTCGGGCCTCGGGTGGTAAACATCAAGTGCAGACTTGTTGATCTGAACATAAAAGTGTGTATAACTCAAACAGAACCTTTAGTGGATTTCTCCTTAAAATTCACAGGTGGTTATGAATTCTTGAATACTAATGTTATCTGTGTTTTTATCCTAATTTTTATGCTGCAAGACACTGTGCAAGTCAAGCAGACTTTTTATGTTTAAACTCTAGGTTTATTTATATATATATATATATATATATATATATATATACACACACACACATACATAATTTGATTTTTCAAGGAGGCTTCGTACAGGGAAAAATAATAACACCATTTAAAGACAACAATATAAAGGGAAATACAAATACATAAAACAAGATTTACACAAAGTCCAGTAGTCTTAATAAGATATATGTCCTCCATTTCTCCCATATTTGATCAAATCTATCATTTTGGAGTCTGTTGTAGAATGTGATTCGCTCCATCACAAAAACCGTGTTAACATTTTGATACCAGTCTTCCAGGGTTGGGGAGCTTTCCGAGCAGCTATACTCAACATTCTAAATAAGCATTTAGTGACCTTATTTATGTGAGTAAATATAACCAAAAAGCAATTCATTGGAGTTGAAAATTGTCTCAGCACCCTTAAGAGTTTCCTAATCTCTAAATGAATTACATTCCAGAAATTTGTAATCTGAGGGCATATCCAGAATAGGTGGAAATGTTTTACAGCCTGAGTTCCACACTTTCTCCAACAGCTGGAAAAGGCTGAATAATGTTCACTTTGTGTTGGAGTAATAAAGAACCTACAAAGACTCTTCCAGCCGAAGCACCTCCAAGAATTTGAGCTGGTGATCCTCCACTGAAAAGCACACTGCTTCAACCATATCACTAGTTTTCACTTAATTTTTTTCTCAAACACTGAAACAAAAACACAAAATTTGATTCTATTCAAACCTTAGATTAACTCCTAAAAAGCATTGGTTTTGTTCATTTAATTATCAATGACCTATCCACCTATACAATCCTATGAATACATGTAAACAACTGGAGTAAAATACAGTTTGTCATCTTTTCATGGTCATCAGATATGACCCATTTGGACATTCAGAGGCTCTGTAGTTACCATGGAAACACTATCATCAACTGTAACACATATTCACCAGTAAAACCCATGGAGTTTAACAAATGACAGTGGTTGTACAAACTTGTTTTCATGTTGAGTTAATGATATAATTTGTTGAGAAGTCATTTTCACGTCAGTTTTCTCTGAGTTTACTCTAAGCCTGTATAAAGATCTGATTAGTAAGTTAAATATAAGAAAATACCGGATTTTGACTGGAAAATTAAATATACAGAGGGTAATATTTTAGCAAATGGTGATAAATGACGAAGGAAAATTATTTGGTGAATTTTCTAAATACTTCAAGCACAAATCGTTAAAGCATTCATACCCAAACACTGGGTCACAGGACATTTAATTTTGGGTCAGATAGATTTCAGATAACAATCAACAAGAATTATGTTTGTTCTGCTGCTGGTTAAATACAAGTTTACATATTAATGTTGAAAAGATGTGAATATTTTCAGAGCACAGCTTTGGGCAAGACCTGAACTTATATTTAAAGATTAAATTTTTATATGCAGTATTTACCAAACTTGGCAAGCAATGGAATAGTGTTTAGTTAAAGCTCTTATATGGTGGTACTCTGGCACTTTTGTTATTATAAAATACACCCACGTCATTTACACATTGTTATATGTGAATAAAATGACAAAATACTTGACAATGTTAGTGTCTGAAGGTCTATGGTAGCAGCATCACCAGGTTCTTGGACAGAATTGTGGAACTGATTAGTACAGTATTTTGTCTTACATTATAAATAATTGAGTCAGTGTACAAACAATTGAATAATTTTAACATTGTGAAGGAACATTTTTCTTAGTAGATGAAATTGGTATTTCTTTAGGTGAATGAGAAATATCGCAATATTATTGTTATCGCAAAGCTTAACACCCACATCACAAGTCTTGCCAATATCGTGCAGCCCTATTTGTTAACTACATCTAAAGTTAAAGCAGCACAAGACTATCACAAGTTTTTCTTCACATGTGTAAAACCACAGTGATACCCTAATGATCGCTCATCCATTAGCCTTTCCACACTTACACACCTAAATCCCTTCCCTCACAGTGAACAACTTCAAAGATGACTCCATCACAAGCAGCCTGTTTGTTCACATACCAAGCCGATACATCACTTGGGCCTTTTTGGAAAGATTGTCGTAAAGTGCATCGTCGGGATGGGAATTCCACACAGTTAAAGCAGCAACAAACACGGAGACAACAAGGAATGAAACCATGTCCACTACCCGACCAGATGAAATGGATGGAATTACTGTAAGTCAATTGTCATCATATGATCATGAAAAATGATACTTAGACATCAGTTTCATGGCAGTTTGGGAATATGTCATTGTGTAAGCTTATCATACACATACTGTAAGGAGGGTTTGAGCAGGAAGGACCTGGCCATACCCTGTATGCTTGCAAAGCGATAAGTCTACACTCGATCACAGACCTCAATCCGATCCGGTGCCGAGTGATTTATAATGTTGTGATGTGCAACAGTAATCGTGCAATCGCACGAACACACGACAATGTCAAT
>JAPTYQ010000011.1:7692679-7707998 GCA_029814465.1 Ostorhinchus cyanosoma
CCAGTTCAGAACCAGTGGTTAAGAATATCAATACTATATATAACCCTGTTAATATGTACCATTTATTGAACAAATGCTGCATTTATTTACAGAATAAGTATTCAATCAGCCTTATCTGAGTGTTCCCAGTGTTTTACATGAACCAGAATCATCACTTTGACCAGTTTTTTGGGTTTTTTTTTATTAGTCATTGAGTCGAATAAGTAAATGATGTTGATCGAGCAGCAGCAGCTTGACTTGAAGAAGCCTCCCCTCTGTCATGGTTCATGTTTCACCGCTGTGTGTTTGTCGACCAGGTCAAAGTAAAAAGAGACAGAGGGATGGAAAAAGCCGCCGTGGGGGAGGAGGTGTAGAGCTGATGTGTGTAGTTGTGTAGTTGATGTGTCAGGGCTCAACATAAAAAGCAGCTGCACGTGGTTCGTGACCGGGCCAAGGTCCAACAAACTGACAACTCACACAGAGGCTGAATGAGAGCTGGACTCACACTGATCTGAGGACATTTGAATTATTGAAACTAACATACATTATTCACATCTTTGACCCTTGGCTCTAAAAGTGACAAACCACTGAAACCAAGTGAGTTAGAAACTGACATGGACGAAGGAGGAACTAATGAGCTTCTGAAACTAACACTAAACTGTGAGATCCAACAGATGAACATCTTACTTTAACAGCCTTAAGTTTGCTCTTTAGCTACTTTTTTATTCTTAAATGATGGTGGAGGAGGTACATGTCACAAAAAGGAAGAAAAGAACTAATGGCAGCGTTTGATGTGTGGAAACAATCAATACGAAGTCAATAATAACATGTTTACTGGAGAATTCCTTAATAAAAAGTAAACAGCCTAAACAAATAAATAATGATCGGACCAGGAGGGTCGCTGACCTTTTAGAGCCTGAAATCTACCTGAAGGGTAAACAAAAATATCGACGACTACCGAGCTAATCATTACACTAATACTCACCAATGACTTCTGTCTAAAGGAGCTTTTCCACTGCAAACCCTACACCACTCTACTCGGCACGCTTCAGCACGGCACGACTCTACCCACTTGTCGGACCAGCACAGTTGCTTTTCCACTGCCAGCCGTTACTAGTCAGGACTAGTTGAAGTGGGTGGAGTTAGCAGGGTTGACACTCCTGTACGTTGTTTTTAGACGACTAAGGATAGTTCAGACAGCAGGTCTTAATGCACAATTCAGATGTTTTGGTGAAATCCAATTTTTTTGTGTGCTCATTCATATTATACATTAAATGCAACTTACATCACTCTTGAGTGTGAACCGAATGCTACCATGAAGTGACCCGCATGCGCAAAAGAGGCTCGGACGCAATTACGAATGAGGAAATACATCCTATTATGTGACATATCTACAAGGCTGCACCACTTTGAACTTAGAAGCTATGGGTTGCTATGGGCAACAGCATAGTACCTACGTGCAGGAAAAAGCTGTATAAATCAAAATTTAAGATTTTTAAAAACTGGATAAGGCGGCGGCAAAAGCAAGAGGTCCCCATCAGGAGAAGCTCAACGTGACTGACTGCAAAGGTATTTGGAGAAAATCAGACATATTAAGGATATGTCGGTGCTATGAGCTACCGGTGTTCACCAGTAACCGACTGGTTTCTCGTTTTCGGCAGAAGTTACTACACAGAGATAGAATTCTAAAGCCTCAAGCCCTTTGACAGCTATGAACAGTTTTGCTGTGGTTGGTTCAAGGTTTGTCAATCTACAGCTTGATGACTATGAAAACACTGTGATTGCTAAAGGTTAGCCTGTGGACAGTGACATGTTTACGTGTGTATGGGTAATTGTAAATGCATTAAACTATTCGGAAACTCAAAATATCATACCTCCGGGTCTCTACATTTGCTGTGTCAATCATGGGAGTGACTGAAAAGGTCGGATAAAGGCAACCTGGCCGTTCAGACAGAAGTCGCATTGCAAAATATCAGATACAATCAGTGGACAGTACTGTTCACGTGACATTTTAGTGCCGACTCAGCACGGCTAGAGCCACTTCTCAAAAGGGAATGAAAAATCGTAACGGGTCACAGGTCTAGCCCCCAGTGAAAAAGGGACAAATGAGGGTAGAGTCGAACTGTGCCGCGCTGTGCCGTTACAAAAACATGCAGTGGAAAAGGGCCTTAAAACACTTCAGAGGATGTTGTCTTAGAAACATGGATTCTGACAAAATACTTAAGAGTAACAATGAATGAATGACACAGTAACATGTAACCAATTAAAGAAACTCACTTTCATTAAAGATGAATTAATGATGCAGTGGTGCAGTGGATAGCACACGTGCCTCACAGCAAGAAGGTCCAGGGTTCGGTTCCAACACCAGTCGATGGGGGTGGGACCTTTTTGTGTGGAGAAGCATGTTCTCCCCATACCTGGGTGGGTTCTCTCTGGGTACTCCGGCTTCCTCCCACCATCCAAAGACATGCAATGAGTGCTTGGTTGTTCATCTCTATATGTCAGCCTGTGATGAACTGCCAACATGTACCCTGCCTTCCCCATAAGTAGCTAGGATAGGCTCCAGCGACCCTAATGAGGATGAAGTGGGTTCAGACAATGAATGAAAGAATATCCTTCAAAAAAGTGCAAACAATGGGCTCTTTTCTTCAGACACAATGTGAAAAACATTTGAAACACAGAAAATCTGAACTCAAGACTTGAAAATACACTTTCTGTGTAAAATTAGCTCACACTAAATACTTATTTTGCTTGTAAAAGCTGTTTAGTTTTTTTCAAGAAATTTGTGATTTCAATGATAGGTATATTTGCTGTATATCCTGGTTGTAGCTTTATACTGAAACTGAATTTCCTGTGTGGTCAATATTAGTGAAACAATAAACTTAATGGTGGTGAATGAACACATGTATGTGATTTATGACATATTTATTTAGGTGAGTTTATCTACAGTAGTTTTAGTTAAGAGGATATTTTATTGACTGAAATGAAAGGATTTGACACGTTTCAGTCGACTTTTTTCGATTTCAGTCAATGGCATATTGGGGAAAACACATGAAGGTATAATTAACAAAGCAATACAAATGTAACATCATAATTTTACAAAATGTCTGACTGTTAAAGCTAACTGATGAAACTTCCCGCTCATGGGGAAAGGTGCGCGTGGGCCGTGACAGGTAGGGTTTGAGTAGGGATAGGTTATTATATTTACCTGTCAAAGGTGAACGCAGGTGACCAGAGGTGAATTCATAAAGACCAAAAACTAAATTTCCACGCACCGAACTTCTGAATTTTACCGACGAGTTCACGGAAAAAATTTATTAGTCGTTAATTATTCAGGGTCAGTGGTTTCAAAACCGCACTTCCGCCAGGACATAATTTAGGACCCAATAGAGTAGGACAGAGCCGGCCTCGATGTGCCTGATGAAAAGTCTGTATTGACACTTAAAAAAAAAAAAAAAAATAGATGAAAAGTGTTTTGTTTTTGTCACATTCTTAGCGATTTGGACTAGAGTTCGTCACCCCTGACATAGAATTTTTTTTAATATGAATTAAAAAAAAAAAAAAAAAAACTATGCTTGCTAAGTGGATGGTTGTATAGCTATTCTTATTTTAGTGGATTCTAATATGTTTTGTCAATAATATCACTCAAATTGTTTAGGGTCTTGAATGCGAATAGTTTGTATTCAGTGATCAATTCCCAATAATATTATTTAATCATCTGTATTATTTTCCAATAAATTATTATTATAATCCTCATCAATTTTTGTATATATTTTCTCATTTCTGCTTCATTGTACAATTTTTTTTAAAGAATTCTCTACATAAGGTATTCGTTTTCAAGCATTTTGTAGCCTTTATGTCATTCATGGCTTGTCAGTATATATTCATTTATTGTTATATTGTTTTAATGGGTAGTGTCTGTCACAATGACTCAAATATTACCAAGAATATTTCATATATTTTGTCAGTATCATTTTCTTCATACACTTTTTCCCAGTTTTGTCAATTCATTTATAGCACCTTCTGTTCTTACTTGACTGGATCTGATTATTTAATAGTTTTTATACTTCATTCCATCCCATTCATACATCACAAAAACTGGAAATGATCAGTAATGTCATTCTTTAATAACCTTCTGAAAGTATTGTTCATATAATTTGTGAATACATTGTCATTAGTGCGAGAATTTATTCTGTTAGTTTGGTAATTAATGGGAATAAGCTCATACTAAACACTGAAATTAACAGGTCTATTTTTTTTACTATTTACTGATTTTCCTTTTCTTGTTTTTATCACGATTATTTATCTAAAATTCCTACTCTTATTTCTTCATTATTATTATTTTGTTTTTAATTTATTTCATTATTTTATTGATGGCTGTTTTCACCAGCATTTCTTGTTTTTGAGCAAATGAGGCTTCTATTTTAACAAGTGTGATTTAAAAAAAAAAAAAAAAAAAAGTAGAATAAATGAATACAACATAGCTAGCTTGTTGATTCTCAGATACTATTGTTTAATAATTTTCAGCTATGTTTTAGACATAACTTCATCATGTCTTGAGGGTTTATAATTTTCAACACAGAATCTCTAGTTGAGATTAAAATGTATCCTCTGATCAACAGCATTAAGACATTTCCATCCTTCTTTCATTTGTTTTATTTTTTCAATTTACATGTTATTTTATTTCATGATTTTTTTTTTTATTTATTGTTTCCTGATTTTTCATTTGTATTATTTATTTTTGTTTGTGTGTGGAATACAGGGACATTATTGTGATCAACTTAGTGCTGCGATATTACATATGTTTTCAACACTGTTGACATGGTCTATGTTCTTATTTGATAATGTGCTGCTAATAGGTGTACATATTGTATCTTATAAGTTTTTTTTGCTTCCTACATGCCAGATGAAGCCTGACAGAACTGAAACACTGTATTAAAGTAAAGGGAAGTGAAACATCGTGGGGGGTTTTTTTTCGTGTTGTTGAGATATTTACTTAAAGGTCAATGTACAGGGAAAGAACAAACACTAATAATGGCCTGAACATGGCTAATGACATGCAGTAAATTAGAACTGAATAAATAAAAGACCACAGTCATGTTAGGTGTCTGCATAATTTAATGAACAGAACTGAAATCATCAGTAGTGCTATTCAATACATCATTACATACATCAGTATTAACAGATACAGAGTACTATTATCCTGCACGTTTTAATAGATCTTTTAAAAGCACGTGTAAATAATGTATTAGTGTCGTTCTTCAGTCACCCTGAGTACTTCACTAGATAAGGTGCAGTAGTCTAAAGTCTAACAATCACATCCACTCATTAAACATTGATAGTTTCAAGTCTGGCGTCCGACTGCGAGGGGACGAAAAACGCTCTAACGATGGTTCTTCTCAGTGGCACAAAAGCTGTATCGAGGTAGAAACATCATTCGACACCAAATGCACCGTCGCCTCATGAACGTCTTAGATCAGTCTACGTGTTAAAAAGCACTACCAAAACCTGAAATGTGGAGAAATAATACAGTACTGCAGAACTGACCCTTAAGGGAACATTTCGAGTAGTTTTAAAGTGCACCACAACAGCCGCTCAGTATGGTCTTCCTAAAACTCAACCCTCTCATCTGTTCTCTTGTGCAAGTGAATGCATTGAAATACAAGTAAATAATCATAAATTTTCTAATGTGAGACAGTGACTAACATTGAACATTTTTATTACCTCTTGCAAACATTGTGACGGAACTAAATACAAGCTTTAACACGACAACATGATTCAAAAACACACTTGAGCCTTGAAACCCTGGTCCAGTGAGGAGAATGGTTTGACTGCACTGACTTTTACTAAGTACAAGGTTCAAACTGAACCTGCAGGACGTAAAAACTGTCTCCCAGCACAGTTTCACATGCTTCGGACCATTAAATGCCCATAATTGATCTAATTACAAGTTAAACAATGAAGCTTCTTGGTTTTCAATTGGAAAAAGTGTAAAGTAAAAGGCCCAGACGCTTAAATCCAGCATAAGGAAATAGTTCTGTTGTCATTTTATCTGTATATGACTTAATGCCACTTAATGATTGTTTGGTTGGGAATAAAAAACCAGGGTGGCGGCAGTAAAAGGTGACATATTGAACACATATGGGCAAACATATGTGCAGACAGGGACTCTAAACCTTGAGACAGTAGTTTCTCTGGCGTGGTTTAGCTTTTTGTCTTCATCTGAAACCTCTGATGTAAAGTCACAAAGCAAGTGTCTATTTTCCGAAACATACATACTTGATCATTTAAGGGCCAATATGTCCATTACCTCGCGTGATGACAGCTACTTCCTGCGTTATATTAGCAGGAAATGACACGTGGTATACAGTATCGCTCATATAAATATATAAATATGAGCTAAAATATACAAGGGATGATTAGAGACACACTGAGGATTAAAAAAATACACATTTCAGGAAAAAAATTGCAATATTGTCATATTGAGGATGTCATCAAATTCCAGAATACAGATCTAGTATTTCCAGAAAACACACAACATTTTGTGAGAATACATCTGTTACATATACTTTGAGTGGGTTACAAAAATAATAAAATATTCACATTAAGTTGGAAATACATTCACAGATTCCAACTTGATTATTTTCATTGACAGGGTTTTTTTCCTCATAAAACTAAAACCATTTACTTAACATTTTGTAAATTTATATTATTATAATAATTTGACTGTTTCTATAAAATTAAAAGAATTATGTCATTATTCTCTTCAGCGTGGCCCTAATCCTATTTAGTAAATCAGACTAATTTATTAAAAACGTTGGCTCGTGTTGTGCATAAGTTGTGATATTTCAGGTGACTCCATTTACCTCAGTTAGTAAAAATGTGATAAGTAAGTTTTTCTTGTGGACAAAATATGTTATTGAAAACAGTTTATACAACCCTACTACCACTCTGTAAGTCTATATTCAGACTGAAAAAGTGGAACAAGATCTGTCTTTTTTTCATTTCTAATCGTGTCCATTTCCACATGTGATCTCTCGCAAAAATCGCCCCCAGTCTGAAGTCGTACGGCATCGACCTAGATCGGCAGTTATAAATTGTCTGGTTTTGTTATCTGCTGACAAATTTTCAGATTTTCACCGCACACAACACTGATTTGCATGTGCCGTCTTTGTTCTTTAGCACATGTGGGTCAGTTCATTCAGCCCACGCTGGAATCTAATCTGGCCCACATTTAACACAATGTGAACGTAGCCCGGCTTTCAGACCAACAGACCCTTTGCTTTGTGACTCCGTCGGGAAAACCTGAACTACCCGTTAAGTGCAGATTCAGCCGGATGTTCCTGATGATGATCGCTCCTTCTGGCAATGGCTTTAATTCTGAAACTGCTTTGCATCATCATTTACCTTCATTACGACGACTATAAAAAAACTGCTGCTCTGATCTTTTCTGAAATGCATAACAATGATGTACACTCCACAAAAAGATATGGAGTATCTTCAACAGCGTGAATGATGTATTCACTGCAGTATGAATACATTTTACATTTATATAACCTACGTGGCCCAACAGAACCAGCCAGCAGGACATCATCTATACATGAAAGGTCCTTTAAGGGTACAAAGCAAGCATGGCTTCTTAATGACAGGGCGAGTCCAAACCGCCCCTGAAAGTGCTTCACTGTAAGACTGATATGAGCTCTTTGCTATTTCTGTTGTGTTGAGAAGGCCACCACACTTCCTGCTGCAAGGGTCACTTAGAAAGAGAGAGGAAATGAGACTGTATGTGTCGGAGGAAGAGAAGGTACGGGTAGAAAAAACATGAATTCAGTATAAAACAATGTACAGCGAATGGGGGAGGGTGATGGGAAAATGTAGCGGGAAGTTTTTAAAGATCTGTTGAAGAAGAAAAGGAAGTGAGACAGGAGGAAGGACGACAGCCACTTCTCTAAATGGACGCCATGAGCCACACCAAATGTTACAATGGAACATGCTTTTCCCTCGTGTACTGACACCTGCCCCCATCTTCAAGTGTGCCGTCCCTAGAGGTAGTTATTGTCCCCACTGTTCTCACATCCTGTTGAAACATGCAGGAGCAGCTCAGGGGACGGAGCTGGCAAAGTCCTGCCATATCCACTCAACCAGACAGCCACCCTGCGGTGAGCTCAGATTATAATCCTTTCATCTCCAGTTGTCCCCAATTTCCCCTTATGAACGATTGAAAAGTGCTCTCGGAGGGACGGGAACATGTGAGTCTCGGATTCAGAAAGGAAATGTTTTCTTGTGTGCGTCTGTTTATGGCATGGCTCTGTAAGAATGTACAAATCCTCCTTCACAGTAAAGACAACCCCAGTCGCCAGAATAAATGTTGTCATTATATGTTCCTCCAACCGTGGATAACAGCCATAAATGTCACTGAAGGATCTGATGTTTTTCTGCAAAGAAAATCCACGATGTTGGCACCAAAGAGGGAGGTTTAGGCAACGAAAGCACTTTGGTTAAGGTTAGGAAAAGTTGAAGTTTTATTTAAAGACTATAAATATTCTGAGAACCATTTTTATTTACATCTTTGAAGACTTTTTAAGCATTAAACCCTTAACGTGTTGTCAGGGCTTAAACCTAAGTATAGAAAGTGTAATAATTAAGTTGAAAAATAAGAATTTACAGTGAATACTATCAATATTCAATTGTTATAATGAGAAAAAAAAACATAAGTGGATGGAATTACGTTAATCAAAACGTACCTGCGATTACAGTTTAGTTGGGTATGAACTAGGACTTGGCAAAATATCTAAGGCTTTCATTTCTGAAAATCATGAAAATGCCTAAATCACAAAATCAAGATTATTCGTTCAAAGGCAGTTTCTTTCTTGTTCAATAAAAAATTCCTGTGACCTCTGTAATATATTCATTGAAAAGTGTTTCTCCAATCATATATGGCATAGTTTTAGTAAAGAAACAATATTTTGTATCACGTGTGTTAAAAATAAAATAAAAATAATGCAGTAAAATAAATTATCCATAACATTGAAAATAACTGAGATTCAATCATGTGAAAGGAATTTTTCTGTGATAAGGTTAGATTTCCATCGTGGCATCTTCCATGTTTTGAAGGCAGTCGTGCAAGAATTATGAAGATTTTTGATCAAAATCAAGATTTTTTGCTGAATTAGCTTAAACCACTAAACCAATAGATAACTGTAAAAAGTTAAATAATGCCGTCATTTTTGAGGGACGTATTATTATTATTATGGCCTCATTTCATTCCCTCATAGGAGCCATAAATGGAGTAATATTGACATGAAACATATGACTGGTTCAGAACCTTTGACATTATTCATATCCGGGATTTGCAGAATTCTACAATGACAACATTATATTGTGGTGAATGACTGATAAATTGAAATAACGATGAATCCTCTTTGCGATTAGTGACACTTCAAGTGTTTCTTGAGGTGTTCCTTTGCTAGCTGGTCCCTCTGGGGTCCATAGATGCAGTTGGCCTG
Organism: Ostorhinchus cyanosoma; assembly: GCA_029814465.1. Classification (NCBI taxonomy): domain Eukaryota; kingdom Metazoa; phylum Chordata; class Actinopteri; order Kurtiformes; family Apogonidae; genus Ostorhinchus; species Ostorhinchus cyanosoma. The sequence goes on from JAPTYQ010000011.1 coordinate 7,702,165, forward strand.
CCAAGAAAACCAGACAATGATGGAGATAATGGTCGTCTGGAGGAGGAACATGACCCCGTAGGTGGAAGCGACGGTTGGACCTGGTATGGGTGCGAGGGCTGCGGGGGGAAGCAGCAGATTGGGACTGAGCAGTATGGCCCTCACCTCCACCTTGATCATGTGGAGCTCATCCAGGATGGACAGAAACGTACAACAGTGAAACCACTGGTGACTGTGGCCCCAAATGTCAAAACGACCCGGGGCCATTCGCTCAGGGAACTTACTGATGTTGAAGACGGCTGACACCAGCAGCCACAGGCAATGTCGATAGAAGAAGCAGGACATGGAAGTGGAAGCGGCAAATGCGGATGATGTGCTTGAGTAAGGCGACCGGGTGAGGAGGCGGTAGAAGACTGGGGTTGAAGAGATGAGGAAGGGGAGGAGGAAAACAAGGGTGCGGATGACATATCGATGCCGCCTCCAACGCTGACGAGTGTTGCAGCAAGACAACACGCAAATAATCGCAACTACACACGCAGACGGGATGTAGAAGGTCTCAAAGAAGACGCTAAACTCTGGGATTGCATAGAAAGGTTCACGTGTTGAATCTGAGCTGTTCTGGCCTCCTATGTCCACTATCCCCGCCCGAGGGTGGATGTAGTAGTAGTACGCCAACGACGAGCCCACAGTGTAGGCGCTGATAGTACCGTAATCCACAAAAAAACACACTTCTCTTACCACAAGAGACATGGAATTGAGTAGGTGGGCCATGCTGCTAGCCATCAGCAGACAGAACACCCCGATAAAGTAGTTCCACAGGGGGTAGAAAAATGGGTCGTCACCATGCGGCGCACCTTCCCAACCGAACACCTCCACGAAATAGTAGGAAAAGACAAAAACTGGCAGGAAGTGCGTCCAGAAGTTTCCGGTTTCATTAGTGGGCCTGAAAGCAGACAGTAAGCAATCCCTCAGGCTGTAATTTGGGAAACGGTAGCCGGTCAGGATGAAGTTCTCGATGACCCGAGGAGGGACGTCCGTGTGCCTCAGAAGAGGCAACGGTTGGCCACAGTTCAGAAGCATGGCTCGACCAAAATAAGCTTATCTGGACCCAGCTCTCATTACGTTGTACTTATTGCTTGGCTGTTGACATTATTGTTGACCGCAGCATGGTTAGCGACCATTTAATCAGGGATAAGGCATCAAATGGCTGGACGGAACAACGTCTCAGACCTCTTTGGACTTTTGATCCCAGTTTCCACAGCATGCAGGCCTGGTGAGCTGTAGGCCATAAGCCAAAGAGCGGAGATGGTGTATAATCCAGCAGAGGGAAAATGGCAGGAAGCGTGTTAAAGCCCAGACTGTAATTTCAAGACGAAGCTTCTTGAAACCACCTGCTTCATGAATTGTTCTCTTAGGTTCCCCTTTGACCCCATTAAAGGTCATCAAAAACATCAAGCTGCTGTTGGTGTGATTCCTTTGTTTTGCATAGTCTGCATGGATATAGTCTGTGTTGGGTCATATGCACAGACTTGTCTTGTTATGCATAGTTCTGCAGCAGAAAATTAAAATGAAGGTCACTTATTTCTGTTACAAGGTTGAACAGCCTCAGTTACTGTCTAATGTATCCATTTGTCCTGAAGATGTTCCCGTTAAGCTCTGAGAAGTAGGTCATGTTGGCCGTGAGTTTCCAGGCTTCTGGAGGCTTTTATTCCTCCTGTTGTCCCTGGTCCTTCATCCTGGATCCACTCCGACTTGAAAATCACCCGGCTCCCGTTCCGTTGCAATGCAGGACGCAGCTGAGGAGTAAAAGCCCCCTGACTGCAGGAGAAGCCGCCGTTAACGAGCCGCTTTTCAGTCCTTTAACGCAACGTCCAGATGCACCTTTTACCCGCGTGGAAAAGCAGTACACAGCGTGGGGATGAGTGTCTGATGTCCGCCGTGGAAGCTGCAGACAGCCGGCATTTGGGTGAAATACTGACGAACAGCGGACTGTTTGACAGCTACCAGAGACAAAACCGAACAATGTGTCACAGAGATAATCCGGTCATGCCTTTCAAAATAAAAGCCCTGCAGCGTGTGACGTAACATCAACGTGTTGAATGCGGATCCATACATTTTAAAAGATGAAGACATTATGGATGTAGTTTTATTTCCTCAGGACCCAATGTTTTAAATTATTTTCATCCTACTGTGTCTGTAATTTTTGTCTCAGTGCAGTTTTTTCATCGTTTTTGTCTTTGATTTCACTGTTATCTTGTTGCATCTTTACATTTTTGTGTCATTTTTGTCTTAATTCATAAACATCTTCCATCTTTTACAAAAATGTCATCTTTTATGTCATTTCAGTTTTTAGTTTCACACCACTTCATCCTTTTATTTCATCTTGTACTATTTCATAGTATGTTATGATATTGCATCTGAATTTTTTATTTTATTTTTTTTTTTTTACAATTTTGTTCCCTCTCTTTGCATCTTCTAAAATAATTTGTCATTTATTTTTGGGGTTTTTGTCTGTTACATAATTCTTTGTCACTCATTCAATTATGTTAGTATCTTTTATGAAATTTTTATCTATTTTGTCTGTTATTTATATCATTCATCCTTTTCATCATCTTATTTATCTTGTATTTTTCACTTTGCTTCTGTGTATAGTATGTATGTGTATTCAGTATATATATATATATGTATATATATATATATATATATATATATATATTTTGCTGTGGCACTTGGCATATTTTGTGCTTTACCATTTGCTGTGCACCTCTGACAATAACTTCCTTCAGGATGAATTAAGTTCTGTCTTACTCATCAACAATCAACTTATAAATTACTAATTTCCACAGCTAACAGATACACAAAATAAATGTCAAACAGATGCACGAGAATTCACCAGATTGTAATAAATGAAGTGTTTAATGCAGAAAATGTACCCCATTCTTCAAGCAAAGTCTATATATTGACTTGTTCATTTATTTAAAAATAATATTTTTCTTGCAATAAGTACTCACTAATTATAATAGAGTTATGATCCTTGTACAACAAACCAGATTAAATACAAACAGAAAAGGGGTACATTCTAATTTGTTTTGTACTTTTGTTCTGGAGGCTTTTATTTTGTCGGCTGCCGGTGCGTGTTTCCGGTGTCGTTGTGGATCACTGCGTGCCTTGGAGCAGTAAAAGCCCGGTGCGGTGTCCTCAACTATTCAGATCCGCAGTCTTGTCTTTTATTTCTGCACTTTCTGCTGCACAGACATGATGGTCTGTACACAACAAGAACAGACCCAATGGACCGGCTCGTCTGTCCGTTCCGTGCTAACTCTGCCCCGTTCTAATGTGTTTAAAATGCACAGTCCGTCTCCGTTAAGTAATCCTCTTATAGAACCAGTCCATGTGCGCCCCCCCACCCCCCCACTCCCTCACGATTCACTCCCCAACCTTGCCGTTTTCTGCTCAGATTAACCGAGGAGGATAAATGCATCACATATACAGTTAGATCTAAATCTGAGCCAGACCCTGAACACATCCACACACACTCTGGAGTTTTACACTTGGATCATGTGACTCTGAGCTCAAAAACAACAAACACTGAGCATTTATTCAAATCAGGAAGGAGAGATGAGGCCAGACATGCTTTGGATAAATGTCACTTTAGTTTATACTGGATGTCAGGCTGAAGAAACACAGCCATTTGTAGTTTTGACTTAAATGTAAATAAATAAATAAATAAAATGGTGTCAAATACATACGATTAAAACAAAATAAAAGGTGCAACAAGATAAAACATGATAGAAGACTGAAAATGAGAAAAAAATGATGAACAAATGATGTAAAAGACTAAAGATTAAAAAATAAAATACTGAAGATGAAAACACCATTAAAGAGAGACAACTAGAAAATTACAAAAATTAACAAAAATTAAATTTATTATGAAACAAGGTATATAATCTAAAAAATAGGACCAAGGGTCCTGGAGTCTAACTGCATATTTAAAAAAAATTAATTGACATTCCTTTGACCTTTCAAGGTCACTCAAGTTCAAAGGTCATGCCACCAAATGAAAGTAATTGTTTTTATAGTAATTATATCAATATCTTCAGCTGTTTTCAAATGTTAGCACTTTGAAACGTGTCCCATTATAAACCAATGGTAATTTTTAACATGTCAAAAATTCATTAAAAAAATTGCAAATAAATATTTCCCAATTCTTTGAGCAAACTTGGTAGACCTCACCCCAAGCATGGTCCACAACAAATATTAAGTCATTCTGACAGAGGATTTCAGAGAAGACTCTTGAAAAATTGTTTACGGGCGGACAGACGGATGGACACCAACTGATACCAATAGTCCATCAGACCCTTCAGGCCGTTGGACTAAAAATGAAGATGTTGCAACTAAAATCAATATATACAAAGAATAAAAATAACATTTATATTCAAGAATTGTTAATGTTAAATGAATGAATGAATGAGTGACTAGAGTAACTTTTACAAGTGTAGACTAAAAAGACAATATAAATTCTACAAAAATCATGAATACAATCAACTAACAAACAAGACTAGTTTTTGTTCTAATTTTGATATAAATGAAAAGCAGGAACTGTACTAACTGACTCTAGGGCAGAACTAGTCTTCAACTTCATCTCTATGTCTCAGACAATCTAAGCGTTACTATTTCTTACTCCTTTTCAACCATAAAGTATTGTTAAAGGGCCACAACGAAATAGATATATATTTGTGTGATATTTGTTTATTCTTTTTTGGTTAATTTCTGTCCATATATTGGAGTATCCTCTTTAAATTGGTCATGTCTTTTGCCTACTGATGTTCAAAATAAAGCCTGTCTATCTATAGTAATATTTAATGAAAGGATTAAAGTATGAAATATAAAAAGTATAAAAATATATACAACAAACAAATATAGTAGGTAGCACTCAGTAGACACAGAAATGATAAATAAGAATAGAAAATATGCAAAAGAGAAAATTATGGAGTCTTATAATACGTCTGTGGTCTTTTTCAGGGTCATATACTAGATAATAATCGCCCATTGTAAGAAAAATTTGCCGTCTTATGAAAACGTTCTAGGTCTGCAACTTTAAGGACTAGAATGCATGTGGTGTTTGGAAAGGAATAATTCTTTTAGATTGACTGGAGTAATTTTGCAGACGAGTGCATTTATAAATGAATAATAAAAAGTTCAAACTGACTTAAGTGTGAAGAATGAAAATGGGATCTGACTTGTTGAATAAACAGTTTGATTCATAATGAAGGCCCTGCTGATAAAACCTGTTTGGATGCGGCTTCTATTTGCATTCAGATCTTCCTGTTTTTCATTTTCAGGGTGTGGTTGAGTTTTATTTGCATGAGTTCACAGAGTGCAGCCCTATCTCAGATGCTTACTCAGGCAGACTTCCATCAGTTTTGGATTACGATGACGTTTTATAGACGCTTCAGCTGTTACTGAGACACTGTTTATCGCTGCACTCAGATTTACTACTAGTGATAATCATGACACTCATCACTGGGAGCTTGACGTTCTCTCGCTGACTGGATTTGATTCATTCATGAAGCTTTTTCTGTTTTTAACCCCCATCTCACTTCACTTCTGCCTCTGAATGTAGCCTCTTGTGCAAATGACTGTGTTAAGTTACAGGTGACTTCGCTGAAACTGGAAAAACTATGTTGTAATTTGGAATTAATTTCAGATCATTTTTAACATTACAAGTTTAACTTTAACATTTTTTAATATTGTAATACAATCACTCAGTGAGGAAATAATGAGAATAGAATAGAATAGAATAGAATAGAATAGAATAGAATAGAATAGAATAGAATAGAATAGAATAGAATAGA
>JAPTYQ010000011.1:7712273-7754852 GCA_029814465.1 Ostorhinchus cyanosoma
GAGGGAGGGGTCAGGCCACTTTCCAACTCCCCGTGGGGAATAAGAAGCAGGCTGCACTTCAGTTCACAGCAGAGAAAGAGATCCACAACATGCCTTTTTAATTAGTGATGGACAAGCAGAGATGATTTAATGGATGTGGAGCCACGCCTTTAGCCGGTTACTATGACATAATGGACATGAACTGCAGTGTAGATTTACAGGAGAGACACATATTTGGCTTTAACCCTCGTAAAAGGAAAGATTATACAAGCTAGAGCGCTGCTAGAGTTTTAAATTACATGCTGGTCTAAGTGGGATCAAGCCTTAATTAAATTACTAGGGGGGGATATTTAGCATTTTTCATAAAAGTCTGAGAGAAACATCCTGTGATGCCTTCAAGGACCCATAAAACGCTTTGGAGAGGCTAAGAAGAGTCCTGGTATTCATCTTAACCTACTGACCTGACTGTGAAACAAGGTCTGACTTTTATCTGACACGCAGCAGCAGCATTTCTGTCTAAACAAGACAAAGACTTGTCACAGCTGTAGCTCCTGCCGTCTGCAGTGTGTCAGTCACTTGACAGGTCATGTGGTGCACAGGGGGAGAAACTGACTTACCACAGAAAAGAGTGTGTTGACTTTTCTGTAATTCTTTTTTCATTTGATTGTAGTCGTCCATATTCTTTTTGTTTTCCTCTTTTCACCTTCCTGGGTGAGGGCCCATCTGTCCCCTCCTCCTGGGTTAGTGTTTGGGTGGTCGGTGTTTCCTAAAAACCTGTACATGCGGTGGAAGATGAAACCATTGAAATATCTGGAAACAGTTCAAGGTGAAGAAACAAGAGGCAGGACAGAATTAACTGCTTGTAATGTGATGAAGTGCGAACTCAGAGGAATCACAGCATTTATCAAACCAGATCACAATTGAGATATGTAGCTTCAGGGCATTGGAAACACACAGCTGTCACAACATGTTCAGGAACTCATAGTGTTTAATATGTTTCAACAATACAATGCTGTGGTGTATTTATTCAATTTAGATTCAACTATCACAACAGAGGAAACTAGCTCTAACTCTACTAAAGCCAAATGTCCGCTCTACTTCCCATTCTGCAACATTATCCAAACTACAAAACAAACAATATCGACCTTAAACATGACCTTTGTTTTCTTTTTCGCTTTGTTAGCGTTGTAGGTTAACCTGGGGGTAAATCACTTTCCAGAAAAACTGTTCCAGGCTTTGCCCCGTCTTCTGAATCTGAATCTAAGGAGTTTGTCCTCACTGGAAACCTCCTATTTACACCTACGTTGACTCATATTAGTAACGGTTTTAATGCAATCCTGCTGACACAAAAACAGATAAATGAGTGATGACAACTATTAACTAAGGACTTTTAACAGTTTTCTGCCGCTTACGACTGAATTCTTTGCAATGATCCTTAAAACTCACCTCATTCATACTGCTCTGATCATTTTAAAAGATCAGTGAGGTACACTTTTGGACCACTGCACCTGTTTTTAGCTTTTCTATTGGTTATATGTCATTGGGATCCATCCTGTTTGTTTGTTTGTTTGTTGTATATTTAATCTGTCTGTCATTTGCATATGCAACCTGTGCTGCTACTTATTCTGTTTGTGTGCTGCCTCTTGGCCAGGCTGTTGTTGTAAATGAGAATCAGTTCTTAACTAACTTACCTGGTTAAATAAAGGTCAAATACATAAATTAATTAGCAGCAGCTTTATGTGTTTCTGAATTCCCCCATTGCTCTACTGTCTTTATACTCAAACCTCCTGAATGGAGTATTTTCTTACACGAGGTGAAGTGAGGCTTGAACAAAGCACTAACCCCACCTTAAGGAACTGGCACTTACTCAGGTTAAATGAGAGTAATACTTTAAGAATCAACTCTAACATATTTGTTATAAAATGACAGGTGCATTTTTTTTCTCAAAACATATTTAAAGTGGTCATATTTAACTAAACTCACTTTTATTAGTCTTTGATTCATTTATTTGTGTATTTGGAGCCTAGTAGTTCCAAAAGTTCAAATTGGAGCCCTCCAGGTGCTGCAAAGCTATCTTTATATTCATTCCAGCAAAAATCGAGTGGATTTCTACAACCTGTTTTAATTCCTCCTTAATTTGTTATGTAACTTCCAAATCTTCATCACATTTACATTTAAGCACAAAAATTCAAATTATTGGATTTTAGATTTCGTGCAGCCCCTAGTCTCTTAACAGTCATTCAGTCGATAACATCACATTGTGTGTGTCTGATACACTGTAATTTTAAGGGAAGAGATAAAAGATATCAGTTTCCATCCTGTTTTGGTCAGTAATTCTGTGGTTACAGTAATTCTGTGGATACATGCAGCCTGTTTTCTCCTCCATTTAAACGCAGAGAGCAGCAGAAAGGTTGATTGTTGGAGTGGCCAAGTCTCCAGTGGCCGAGTGCATCACTTGCTGACTGATTTCACAAAAGAAAACTGGAACTCTCAGAGACTGAAGGAAACATTAGAGCGCACGCTATCAATCAATCAATCAAATTGTCTGTATGTTAGTTCATTAAGGTCTAGTCTTTTCAAAAATTCTTCTCTATGTATTTTGGCTTTTTGTCCAGAGTTCTATGTCACCAGAGATAAGATATTTATTAACATCATTTGCAGAGTTGCCATGTGTGCAGTGATACTGTTTTTGGTGTGTAAGCATCCGAGTGTTCACTGTTTCCTCCTCTGACCATAAGGCAAATGTGTGCAATAACAGATGGAGCTGAGATAGTGTTGAGGTTAACCTTTCACTTGAAAAATAATAGAGCTGGCGCCAAAAAGGCTGTTGAAGCTAAGTGGTAATTGTTTTGTTTTGTTTTGTTTTGGAAGAATCTTGAACCGAAAGCCATTTAGCACAAAAGTTGGCCTGAAACCTCTGAATGGAGACACACACACACACACACACACACACTGAATATGATCATCAAAATGTATTTCACAAACAAAGACCATTTGACGGCGGAAAAGGAAGTCTGGTTTCCTTCCTACTTTTCAACAGCAGAGAAAACACACATTACGTTGTTTGTGCAAAGGTTGTAGATGTGAGGGACAGAGTGGCGGCAGGGTTTCACCAATTCATCAAAGGAGGGATATTTCACTTTTTTAGGTAATCGATTTGAAGTTTGAACATATTTTCAGTTTTTACTACAACCACAGCTGTTAATAAACAATTATGTCAAACTCAGAGAAATGTTCGTCAAAAGTCTTGAACTTAAATGTGAAAATGTCATGACGTAGCAAGCTATAAAGAGAGAGAAGGAGGAGCTACCGGTCCAAACTCCACCCAAAGATAACGCTCCCCGACGACCAGGTCAGGTTCAGGCTGTTGTCTAATACATACTGCAGTGAACTCTGACCCTGATCTGGGCAGCTTTCTGAGGCAGCAGCGGAATACAGTGTGAGAAGGTCGCCCTGCCGTTCTGACAGAACACATATTGACACTTCAGTGTAAAACCACAGCTCGGGCTAACAGGAGACGGGCCCAACTGCAGCCGGAGTCAGGTGTGAGTACAGGTTTGACAACATCACACCCCTGAACTGTCTCTGAGCTGAGAGACAACAGACGGACTCCTCTTCACCACCGTTTACTTTATCTCTGACAGGGACAGTGCACATTTATCTGGCTCACTGTTGCCTAGTAACACAACTGCTAACTGGGCTTAGTGTCATAAAATACAAAAACCTACTCTTCAGCCTTCAATTTGCTCAATATGAGAGAAGTACTTACTATTTTCTGGATGAAAAGCTGCATGTTATCTCAGTACTGGGGATGACGTTCACCGATAAGCACCAGGTCGAAGGTCACTGATAGTTCATGTTGAAGAAACACAGCATGGACTCTAAATCCCCACAGACGTCAGAGAAGGAGTGTGAAAACTCATACATTAATAATATACTGCACTTCCAAGTCCTGTTAAATTGTGAATACCATCTAAGGCATGTCTCTAACATCTAAATGCACAGTAAAAGTTATATGAGTGGACAACATGCTGAGAGGAAGGTATGTAAAAGTCTAGATGAATAAAAACTGGGACCACATTATAAAGTTTAACATACAGTGAGTTAAATGTCTTACCCAGACGGTGCTAGAGTGTGAAACTCACTGTATGACTCGATGATGTGGATCCTCAGTGACTGTTTCTTCAAAATGTTCACTGCTGGATCTGAATTCACAAAGAGATGTATTACAAAAGAACTATACAGTCGTACTTTTACTCAAGTCCTGAAATTCAATATAAAGGGGTCTTCACTTGAGTATTTCCATCTTTATGCAGCTTTGTACTTTTACCTCTCAGAGTTAAATATTGTACATTTTTATTTCATCACTTTTGTCTGAGCTTCAGTTCTCAGGGTTTCATCTCCTTTATGTTTAAACAATGTCAAATGTGCTGATTTTGAATGTTAATAATATGATAACCTTAAGGATGATTTGTTCCTTTATATGCTGACAAATTCTCCGTCTTCTTAAGCTAAATTCACTGTTGGATTTGCTGGAAAATACGTTAACACAAAGCTGGGAACAGGCCTGTTTCTCAGCTCATGAAAAGGTTAATTCTTCAGAGATACATGGTTCCCAGAGGACATCTACAAACATGTTACTGTATAGGATCGGATGCATCGCTGCTGATGAAACTACCAATAGGACAGGAGGTAAATTGAGCTCAGTGTAAAACATGTACAGCAGTAAATGCAACACAGACACTAACGCAGCACTATCATCATAATAGTAAAACAGAAACCACTTTACTGCATAATGTAAGTACATTTTGCTGATAATACTGAACTAAGGTTTAGAATGCAGAACGTTTGGCAGTGGGATATTTCAACAGTTTGAAATTAGTAGTTACTTAAGTCAAGGACATGAAAACATTCTCCATCACAGAGAATGTAAAAAACCCACAGAGTTTTCAGTCTATTCATAGTCTGACATAAACATGTACATTATGTGTCAGACGTTCCCCTTGGTTTTTAGGCATCAGATGCTTTGAGTTCTAGTATTTACCTTAAGTTTGTGGCATATGATTAAGGTAAGAACAAGGCAAATGAGTATCCTGAAGCAATAAGTAGTGGACAATTTGTGGACAATTTATCATATAAGTGTGCGTTACTGATGAAGCATCTACAAAGATAAAATCAAGTCATATGACCCTTAGCTCTGGTACAGAAGCATTTCATTAAAACACTTCTTTTAGTGACATTAGTTTCTGTCAAATTCTTACAATTGAAATTACTTGTACAACTGACTGTTGACCCATTGCTCTTACTATCCACAGACTCTAACCTGTTTTCAACAGATTAACGTCATACTGTGCATACATGGCATTCATAGATCTTAACCACATGGCCCCTCTTGGAAACCATCATTACCTGTAATGAACTCTATATGTTAATTTGTTTCAAATTTAAGTCAAATATCATATCTGCACCAATAAACCTTGGCACTAGAAAACAAACTGGAATGTAGTCTATGCAACATTTAAATAGATAACCCAGCACTGTGAGACTATTGCAATGATGTGTGTATTTATGAAAAGTAGCCCTTGATTATAATATCTGTAACTTTCTCTGAGCTGTTCAGATTTAGTTTATTTTAAAAAAGGATATGAAAAAACATCTAGTAGACAAACAGGAAGCATTTACTTTTTGATATGACTCTGAGCTCCATTCTAATTAGGACTAAATCACCCACTTTTCTAAAAATGAGATTTAAATTACAACTATAACCCTAACCACTAACTGTAACCTGTTTCAGTGCATTAACAGTACACTGTATAGAACCATATGGCCCCTCTTAGACGCATTCTCTGCCTGAATAATTCATGTTCACATGCACACAGTGCAGGTGTCTATCGGTACTTTCTGTGGAGCTGAATGGCAGGTCTGCCAGCTGGGCCTCATGCTTCACGTAACCGGCCAGTTTGGCACACCAGTGCTCATGCTCAGCATCTGCTGGGAAACATTTGTCTTCACAGTAAAAGACTGCTTTGCACTGGGAACTGTGGAGAGTCAGGAACAGAGAGTGGGTGGGGGGTGATGGGAGGGGGGAGTCACAGAAAGTACAAGCACAAAGCAGGCTGGGAAACACAGGCTAAGGAAGGAACTGACAAAAGACAGAAAAGAGTGGAGAAAGTGGCACTGATATGAGAGCAGTGGTATTAAAAAGGCTTAGAAACAGAACAAAACATGAACGGAAGAGTGAGCATGTGTCAACAGAAGGGAAACAATATGTGGAAATAACTGACATTTCACAAGTAAAATGAAGCTTTTTTCACCAGTTGTGGAAGAATAATTCAGAACTTTAAGTAAAAGCTCCAATACAAGAATGTCAAACTACAAGTAAAAGTCATGTATAGCTTACACATAAATATCAATAGAAAAATAAAACTGTTTAGAAGTTTAGAGGGAATAATCAGTCTGATGGTGTTGTTTTTCTATACTGTTCACAAATTAATTAAAGAGTTAAAAAAAAGAAACAGACAAGCAGAAACATTTACATAGTCACATGACCCTGAGTTCTATTTTAACTGGTGCTGAAACATTTAACAAGAGACGTCTGAAATATAAGCTTTTTGTAAGACATCAGAAATCAGAAAGGTTCCATCGATTATCTAACTGTTGAAGATGTATACTATTAAAAAAACCTTTGAATCTTCCAGAAGCTTCTTTGGTTTACTCTTCTGATTAACTTCATTGTTTCATTTCACAAAGTGCACCAGTCAGCCTGAGACAGCAGTGTATAATGTCCTCTGTGGCTCGACTCCAGAGATCTCAGTAATTACCATTTAGAGGACTAATGAAAGATGTGTTTTGGCCTGTGCTGCAGCTTGCTTTAACAGAAAGGTAATAACTAATCTTTGTGGTGACCAGTATTTGTGAGTAATGAGGACCTGCAAATGTTCCAAGTTCAGTTACACACTTACAATGGTGCCACCAACGTGCCAGGTTTCCAAGTGACACATGAATGCCATTTCAGTGCTCCACAGAAAAGTAACCCATTTATAAAGCAGTAAAGCAAGTGGTTTTAGAGATGGGCCTGGACTGCAATAAAGAGTAGCTTTAAGAAATGCTGACAGTGAAGCAGCACAGACCCATAGAAGCTGATTTACTGAACCTGCAGCATGGTCGGTTCAAATAATGTCCCGTATCAGACAATCAGTACCTCTGCACCTGCAACGGCGTTACAGTCAGGTCAGATGGTGTACACATAGTATAGGTTCCACTATACTATAATAATACCAACAAGATGTGTTTATGTTCATTATAAATGTTCAAGACAAGTGACCGAAGTGTTGAAGTGAACGAATGAGTGAATTTCATTTTCAGTAATTATTAAAACAGCAACTGACATGAAATTATCTCATTCTAATTCATTCAGTCATTCATCAGGGGGAGGTTGTGGTGGGTGCTGGTGCCCATCCCTGCAACCTGTGGGCGAAGGCGGGGTAGACCCTGGACGTGTCGCCCGTTCATCACAGGGTCTCATTCTTAAGAGTATTTACCTTAACATTTTAAAATAATCCCCCATAGTCAGTCGTGTCAGAAAGTCGTGTAGAAAGCACTGTCACCTCAAATCAAGAAGGTCCTGGATCTTGTGTGGAGTTTGCACGGGTTCCCTCCAGGTACTCCAGCTTCCTGCCACCATCCAAAGACATGCACAGGTTAATTGGTTAAGCTAAATCGCCTTAAGGTGTGAATGTGAGAGTGATTGGTTGTTCATCTCTACATATATTCAAGCCCTGCAATGAACTGGTGACACGTCCAGAGTGTACCTGCCTTCACCCATAGTTAACTGAGATAGGCTCCAGCGACCCCCATGGCCCTCTCGAGGATGGATGGATGGTTTATTAGTAGCTTATAATGTAAAATGAAGTCGACAGCTGTCACCCTCTGTTGTGGCCCCAGAGTTTTCCTTTGTATGACACCCCCGGATGAAAGAATGAGTCACATCAAGTGTGTTTCACAAATCAGTGTCTTATTATGGGTCCCATAGTGTGAAAAGGTATTTTACTTATTTTGTTAAAATCTTACATTATAGTGGTCTTTTTATATATGTTGCTAAATTATTTATTATGTGGTATAGCAACCACAGTGCAAGTTTATTGGGAAATTAATCAGATTTTATGGGTAACTATTCTGTCTTGGTCCATTTAGAAGTATTCAATCAGTTTTTTGGTTTTTTTTGCTTTTTTCCATCGTTCTTATTATTTTAAAAGCAAGTTTGTTTGTTTTGTTTTATTTTTGTTGTCTTAAACTATTGTAATCCTGGTTCAGAACTTGTGTATTTGCCTGATACAAACTCCAGGCCAAGACCAAAATGCTGATGACATGAAACTGACTACAAGTATTTCCGTGGTATATTGCAGAACTAAAAGTGCTGATCCTGATAGATGTCATCAGGGCTATCTTGGCTTAGGTTTGGAGAAAAAAGGAAGATGAGCATCACAAACTGGGACATGGTGTTTATATTTAAGTGGACGTCACTGTGGTTTTACTGGGCTGCCTGTGGGATCATCAAATTACATCTGAAGTCGACATCAACCTTCTGCTGAAAACATCGCATACAAGGCACCCTGCTGTACCTAACACTCCTGTAGTCGACTGGGGAAGCTTCATCTCCTACAGATATTGCAGCAGAATATTCGAGGCCAGCAAAGACGAAACAAAAATGAAGCCTTATACCTATAACTTTAAATGTATTGGGATTGAAACTAAAATCACAGAATCAGAGTTTTCATTTGCCAGTTTAGTTCATATCCTGCATAACCATAGTATTTGAAATATGTTATAATACCATTCTACTACAAACATACTCTATCTATAAACTATTAAAAGATTAGTATTTTGGTATTTTAGGGAGCACAGGAATATTTTTAATTATTTCATTATTCTACATATTTTTCAATTCAGTTACTGTATGGACATTTCATGTGAAACTGGGAACCTTAGTCCCTTAAAAATACAAATACCAGCCCTGAATACATTGCTTCTTTATCCCATTCCTACTAAAACCTCAAATATAGCAAAAATCCCTGCAAACAAGGAAAAGCAAGCACAATTCCACTGTGAGGATAACATGGCAAATGCCTGGCTGATAAGATTCAGATTTTATCCTGAGCTATTAATGCTCAAATACCATGTGGCATTCAGGGAGACTGTTGATCTCCTACAGTAACACACAAAAGTAAAGTTCATAGTTCACAGGTTGTTTCTGCTGACTGTCTCACATGTGCAGGATCTGGTCACTGATCCTCAGTCTTGAGGGTTGGCAAGGCATCCAACCATCAGCATCTCTGCAATAGTTTTTCCACCTTGTAGATGGTCCTGATCGATAGAGTTCCTTTTTCTGTTAAGGTCTGTATAGTCCAGGCATAAGGACCTGCCCTGGTCCACTATATCAAAACCAAGTGGGAGCCCTGAGGCACCCATGACCATGAGGATACTTTACCCATTATATTTATCTGATGGTGAAAATTATTTAAAATAAAACATGATTCCCTTAAAAATCTCCATATACATGCATAGTAATAGGGAGTACAATTGATTCTTTGTTTCTAGTTATAATGAGCATGTCTTTAGAGTCTTACTGAAAGTTTACAGACACTAAGGTCTTCAAGTTTTGCTACAAACATGACAAAGAACTTATCTAGGTTTATGAGAACAATACTTAAAAATTCTCCACTGAAAGTAAAAGTTCTGCTTTCAAAATCTACTAAACTACATATTTATACAGAGGTAAAAATCATCATTGTGCAGTAAAATGATCCCAAACACTATTCTATATGATGTTTTTGAATCCAAAAACATCATATACAGGGGATCCAGCCCTGTGATGAACTCACATGTCCAGGATGTTCGCCTCCGTCACCCAATGGTACCTGGGGTGGGCTCCAGCACCACCATGACCCTATTCAGAATTAAGCAGTTCACAAATGAATGAATGAATGAATGAATGAATGAATGCATTTCAGATTCATATTTGTACTGCATTCAAGTGTATGTGACAGTCTTTAAAGCTGGGCTCATTTGTACTAATGTATATGTACACTGCTGAGTAGTAGAAGCTGAAGCATCAAGGCCCTATTTTTAGCTTTGCCATAATGCATTTTGCAGTAAATCCAAGAGCGTTTCTAAGGAGATCCTTTCACTTCAGATGGATGAGAATTTGAAGCTCAACCATTAAAGGAACATGTCATCCTTCTGAAGTGCAATGATTTCACTGGACAGGAAGGAATCAAACACCCTCAAAGTAACAAAGCTGTCAGAAATAGCAGTTCACTAGAAGGTATATTAGCCTTTGAGATACAGTGTACACAACACATTAAAATGAATAAAAGGGAAATACTTTGTAACATACATCAAAATTAGTTGACAAAAAGAGCACATCCTCTGGTCTTAGCTTAACAATAAAGCTAACTCGTTGATAGTTCGTATTTAACTAAATGTTCTTGTTCAAGCATTGCCTACAAAAACAGAATTGTAAAAGAACATCCTTAAGTTTTAAGAGAATTAGCATAGTTCGTTTTACTTTTGTTATTACCAATGTGTATTTTAACATTAGACAGAGCAAGTTTAAGCTAGTGTTCAGTCTGAATTCTAGGCTAATTGCTAGCTAGCGACATCTGGTCAAAACCAGTCTTACCTTGGTACCTTTGTTTAACCTTTTTTTTTTTTTACAAGGTTAGAGCTATTATTATTAATTCAATAATTCAGGTCAAATACCTGTTTGCTGCTGAGTTAAAACTTAAAAAAAAAACAAGCGGGGTGGAATAAGGCTAGCCCTTTGGATTTGACCTAGAGTTGTACTATGTAATATTCTGCTACTTTGTATGTAGGTAGCTAAATATTCGCTAACAAGCTAACAGCTAACAACAGCCAGCGTCAAAAAATCAGCCATGTTTTGTTTTTTCATTTAATGTAAGGACCAAACACATATTTTTATGTCACAAAAACACATTTATCTGTTTGCATTCGTACTAATAGTCATGTCCAAACTCACACAGCTCTAACAGTCTAATTCCATTGGACGGTGGAGGCTCTGAACCCTGCATTACATAAAGTATCCAGTAGGGGGAGCTGTCTACCGGGGGTTCAGGACGGACGCCGCCTCTCATCACAGCTTACTGCTCGGCCTGAAAGGTTTGGAAACACCGGTATCTCTGAGCCATGGTTCTTGCGGATCTATGATGCTTTAACAACTAGCAGAGAAATTAAATAAACATAAGTTAATGCATTTAGATTACGTTTTTTTTTCTCTTAAAATGTGCCTTTAGTGTTTTTTTTATGTTATTATGATAATCAGTGGAATGAATCAATGTTTTCTTTCCAGACAATAATAATTATTGTACCATATACCATTACACCATAGCAACAATTTTACCACAATGGAAAGCTTTAATATAATATTCTACAAGGAGAGCAATAGTGGTAAAGCTTAAAACAGTATATTGTGTTTGTTTAAAGTGTGGTCAGTCATTGGTGAATATGAAAATCAAAGGATTTCTATACACTGATCCTGGCCAAGACACACAACCTGTAGAATCTGAGGATGATTTAGAAAAAGTGGATTTAACATGCACTGAAATGTTCAAATTAAGCATTTTAGTGTAAAAAGAAAAGTGTAGATAAGAGTAAAACTTAATCCAGCATGTAAAAGTTATGAATTATGTAGAAAATGGTTCAAACATTTTGAGTATTTGTAGTTCTAAAGGAATTGACACCCACAAAAAAGTATCCGGAAATTACAGTAGGCTTCAGTGACATAAAAATGGATTTAGTTGCTTATAAATACTAATGGGTTATACGCAGCAGGATGTTGGCTGACATGTTTAGTCATTGATATCTGTTTGTAAAGAGTGTGTCCCATGCACATAGAAGAATAAATCAGGCTGTTTTCAGTAGATGGAGGGATAGTCGCCTTTCTTTGTATTCTCTGCAAGACCCCATAAATCATATTTACTCTGCAGATGAATTCAGTCCACTGGTTTATTACTTTCATTTTCATGTACATTCACGGTGCGAGAACCTGTATCACAATCACTGTCATAGATTTAACCATGTTACTATGTTCACCAGTGTGTAAAAAACATGATCCAAAGGTGTGAAATATCAAAAAGAAATGTAGTATTTTGAGAAAAAAAACAACATATGAACAAAGCACAGATAATATTTCCATTTATTGTCATGTACAGCTATACAAAACATAATATTTGTAGTTGTATATTTCATTCCATTATTGATATGATACAATAGGCTACAATGTGCGGGGTTTTGCTGATGATATATCTTAATGGTTCTTGAACTTAAAAATCCTATTGTCAGATGACGGTGTTCTTCTTTTTCTGTATGTGTGTGTGTTTCTTGGATGAATCCTCCTTCCTTTTTCTGCTGCTGCTGTGGCTGAACCGCTGCAGCCTGTAGGTTTGTCTGGCCTGGACTCGCTCCTTTTCCATAACCTCGGTGTCATCCAGAATCTCCAGACCTGGGATCTGACTGATGACGTACTGTCTGAACAGGCAAAGGAGTAATGTGATGCAAAGGTTATTATATTCAGAATACATTTAGATGAATATATGTTGTAATGCCAGAAGCTCTAAACATATAATTTGATATTGGTGTGCTGTATATGCAGTAGTGTAACACAATGAGGCGCAGCAGTCCCACAAAGCTATCGAATTCAATTTGTCCAGTGTTTCACAATATACTGCACTTGGAGTTAATGGCCTGTGCATAATGATGAGACATGAGAGTACACACTAATACACCTGCTCAGGCTTCGTGCACTTTGTCCACTTATAGGAAAATGGCTGATGATGTTCTTGAAAAGCTGAGACTAATGATTTATTTACTTGTGGCTCCAACACTGAACACTGTTAAACATATAATAATTAAATGTAAACATGAGCTATGACACTTAATGTGAATATTTAAGGACTAATAAAATAGCCAATGAACTATGTATGGTAATGTGTAAAAAATGCAAACATTAAATTCAACCATCAAACTGTGCACTGCACCTCTCCTAGACGAAAAGAACATGTGTGTCAACTTTGAAAAGCATCAGGTTAATAGTGTCTGAGAAATGGGACAAAACCCTCAGACAGGTAGACTGGAATCCTGGTATATCTATTTATTTTTACCAGGATTTTTATATTATCAAGACTTACTAATAAATCTAAAGGGAAAAAGGCTCAGCTATTCAATAGATGCTCTGATAAATACTTGTAAATATAAATAAAAATGGAAAAACAAATAGCCGTGGAATATGGGTAAATAAAATGTATTTAATCATGTATTCATAAAGTTTCATATTTAATAATTTTTCTAGTGATAGTAATCTGTTCACTTAATCCATGCATAAATAAATAAATAAATGTATATTTACATATTTTAAGATGCAGCTTTCTTGGATAATTGAGACTTTTTTCCTGAAATATCTGTATTTATTATTCCAGTTATATATAAATGATTTCTTAATTCATCCTTTTTTGTTATAAAAGAAGCTTTGGTTCTGCATAGAATAGATTTCATAAACTACACATAAGAGTATCTGTCTGATTCTAACAGTTCAACCAGTTCTTGTTCAACTGTAGCTCAACATTTTGACTTTTTTTTTGTCTTGATGTACCAGACGAGGGCGCTAGAACACAAGGAAAATAATACTGTATGAGCAAACAGTCTGAATATGTTGCAGTTCAAACGTTTAAGAATCTGAAATTCTACATGTTCCTTTGGGGAAATTAGTATCTCCAAACATCTGTTGAAAACAGACACTAGATGGAGAAACATTAGTATTTAAATATCAATGTCAATCGTCTGTTGAATTACATTTTTGTCTATTTATGGTCTAAAAATTAATTACAGGCTGAATTGTGTAATGCAGATTCATACATTATTGTGGAATAAAAGGCTTTCAGTGAAAAATACATTAAAAAAAATTGGAAAAGCGTAACAAGCAGTCACATTATTTAAAGAAGAGTTATAATTATTAGTAGCAGTAGTAGTAGTAGCAGTAGCAGAAGTAGTAGTAGTAATAGTAGTAGTGTTAGTCGTAGCATATGAAGGGATGTAGGTGTGACTGGTCACCTGTAGTCCTTATACTGGGTCAGACTTCCTCCATTAAAGTAACTGGGTGCAGCCTCGTTGTTCATCATACTGAGGATCCTATATTTAAACAGTTCCAATAAATACAAATGAAGCAGTGAAAACCATTATGATGAGAACATGTGAATAAACTAAAGGTTCTCCACTCACTTAATGTTTGGGAACTTTCTTCTAATTTCCTCCACGAACACGGGCAGGTTGTTGATCTTGTTCTTGTTGATGCAAACGGTGGTGACGCTCAGCATGTAGGGAAACTTGACATGAGACGTGTAGTTGTTACAGTCCAGGATCAGAGTGCTGAGCTTCTCCAGCTGACCCAGAAGAACCGGGTTCCAAGAAGTACTGAATGAAGGAGAACACACTCAACTACAGCCGCACACTATACACACAACAGCACATTTATTTATCCCTACAACGCCCAATGTATCATATTTGATACATGAGATTTGAAGCCCTCTACCGATGAGTGTAATTTTTTTTCTTGAAAAACCTGATGTATACAATTAGATACATGCAATACACAGATAATCCACCAGGGGGAGGGATTTGTTCACCAGAGGCCTTTCCAATGATGTTACAAGACTGTCATTAATGATGAAGGAGGAAGAACTTTGGCAATTATGAAAAGGAATTAGCAATTTGTTAGATGTTAGATGTTGGTTCAAAAATAATAATATTTGAGCCCTGAGATCTGATGAATCAAATATTATGCAAAATTGAAACTCATACATATAAATCTTTTTTTTGTTGAGAAGGACCAATAAAGGTTCCAGTTTCAAAGAAATGGAATTTTCTGTCAGTGATTTAATGGTTCAAGCTTTAAAGGGTTAACCACAACTCCAACAGGTGAAGTATAAGCAGCAGAGTTTTTCAGAGCTTTCAAACTGTTTTATACTGTATTTATCTGTCAAAAGTGTTTCTCATCACTGACTCAGCAGTATGAAACATTTATGAAGTATTTATTGTGGCTCTTTGTAGGTCATCACTTTGATTTTGCAGCTTGGTTCAGTCTTGTCAACAGCTTTTCAGCAGCACAAACTAAAGTCTTTTTTTTTATGCATGTTTAATTTAATCAGGAAGCTAACATGGATTTAGGGCAGTCATACAGCCATAAAAACATGTTGAAATAACAAACAAAATCTGCAAGTATTTATCGAAAATGACCAGTATAAAGACTTTAAAGATAGTCAAATGTTTTACATGTGTTTCAAACATAACAGAAAAAGTAAGAGCCTTATTCTGATAAATATGAAGCAAATTGGATTTACTGATGATAAATCTAATATTGTAGGTTGTGTAGGCGTGTGTAATAGACCTTGTGCATTTAAACACATGAGGTTTTCTTGTTTTATTTTTCAGCATTTAGTCTGGAATTTATCTTTTTTTTTTTTTTTTTCTTTTTAGCTTTTAGCCTTTTCACACGTGCATTAAGCCTCACACATTATTTTTGCATGACCCAGGTGTCTATGGATAATTTACTTAAAAAATTACAACTTGCAAGTGAATACAAGTAAAGTGGGAGTTTTAGTTACTAAAAATAAAAGAACAAACAAGTATAAAAAAAGTAAGCGTTGGGTGTGGATTCAGATCAGAATAAAAAGACTAAAGATACCAAATAACGCTCCTCTGTACAACAGTCCTGTGATTTTTCTGTTGGATTTTAAAGCTGTCCAAGTCATGTTCAATGGATTTATTGATGCTAAAAGAGGATAAAACTTCCATAGAGCCTATAATACCTCATGATCTAATAATGGTCATAATCTTTACACTAATTCTCTTGATTTGTGACACATTTTAATATTTAACCCTTAGATGCATAAATGGCTCAAAAATGAACCAGTGACGACATTTTCTGAAAAGTTATTTCATATTTATTCTAGGTATTCTTCAAAAACAGCTCATTGAAATTTTGAAGTTAGCTTTTATAGATTTTATGAAATTGCAGTTTTTGTATTTCTACCCTAAGCTCCCGTAGGTGGGTTAAAATGATCCACATTCATTTTCAATGGAATTTCATCTGAACCTTTGATTCATTCTGCAGCAAAACCACAGAACTCACTCACTCACTGGATGTTGACATTGTTCGATTGCTGTTGTATACTATATATTCTGTTTTCAAAATATAAAAAAACAAAAAAATGTTAAGATTGTTAAAAAATGAAAAATATTTCAAGCATGATCTCATTCTTTTGTGGACCAAAATATAATACAAATCATTATTTTTTAACATGACAAAGTGGTTTTAAAACACACTAATTTTAACGCAGGTCATTTTAGACCCTGTTATGGAAGAGTGTCAGGTCCAGACACTCGTGCATCTAAGGATTAATATTCATTACCCCGACCCCGAAGGGAGAGGCGAGGGTATTGTTTTTGGTTGATTTGTTTGTTTGTTTGTTAGGAGCTTTATGCAAAAACCACTGGACCAATTTCCATGAAATTTTCAGGAAAGGTGCAAAGGGGGCCAGAATAGATCCCATTAAATTTTGGTGAATGTAGGTCAAAGGTCAAGGTCACCAAAAATGTGTTTTTGCAATGATAAGAGATAGAGCAAATCAGGTAAAATGTTTGAGAGGGACGGGCTTTGTTGTACCTGGTACCACTTGTTCACATTATGAATTCATCCTTTGCTTATAAAAATACTAAATAGTGCAGCCTATGTTAACTACAGTATGTAGCTGTGGTTGGTTTAATTATAAAAGGATACTCATCCAGCAGATTGTAACTCAGGTCCAGAACCTCCAGGGTTTCAGTCTGTGTTAAGATGGTGTCATAGGGGATTTCAGTCAGACTCTGGTATGCAAAAGAAAGCCACTGAAAGCTTGTGGATTGGCTGTGCTGCGTTTGTTGCCCTGAGGTGTGATGGTCCATGACAAAAACACCAGCAAATGCCAACTTTTCAGTCCCTCTGCCAAGGTCAGATGATCATGACATGATCAAACCCTGGAGAAACAACAACGACACAACAAATGAGAACACTGTGAAAAGGAACAAAACAAGACTTGCCACCAAAAACACAACCTCTTAACAAGAAAAGTAGGATAATGACGACTTAAGATTAACACCAAATTCTAATTTTTTTTGAGCTCATCAGAATACTTTACTAAAATGACCTAAGCTCTGATTTCACAGACAAAGCACTACATACAGCTTAATGTGTCAAAGAAAGAGGATTGAACAGTTTTCTTATATTGTGAAAAGTTGATTTAGATTGTAAAGAGCACGACAGAAATTGTGATTTTAATAAACTATAAGTTAATAACAACCTGTAGGAAGCTGACAAACCACCATAACACAAAAAACACTCTTAAAAATAATAAAAACTAATCACTTTATATTATAAACAGCACAGAAAAAAATTTGATTACATGCAAGTTATTTATGCCATATAAGCACAATATAAGGAGGTTAAAACTAGATAAGACAAAAAAATCCAGGACAAAATGTTGGAGATGACATCACTGATATGTAATAACAGCTAATAAATATACAAGTGAATGAAGTCATTTAACAAAACAGGACGTGACACAAGTTTGTTTTAGTTAGATTTGTGACTAATGATTAATTTCATTGTCAATCATTTTCTTGCTTAGCTGATGACTTGTTTGGTCTGTAAAATGTAAAGAAAATGGTAAAAATAAATAAATAAAATAAATGTCAATCATCAGTTTCTAAATCCAAGATGACGTACCCATAAGTGTTGTTTGGGTCTCTGTCCAAAGACACTCATTTTACTTTCAGAAAATAAAGAAACTGGAAAATTTTCTTTTTTTTTTTTACCTTGAAAATTACACACACTGATTAACCAATTAGAAAAGTAGTTGATTCATTTAATAAATAATTATTGCAGCTTACTTTATGATGAGGTAATATTTGAATGTGTATTTTTTCAGACGGAGAAGCAAAGGAAATCCACGTCTTCTACATAATTTCACACATCACAGTCAACAGCAGGACAGTTATTGGTGCCTGCAGCTGAATAAATACTTAATTGTGAAAGCATGAATCTAAATGGTACAGACGTTGATGTGTTGTGTTTCAGCTGGACTCACCGAGCAGAAGAGGACGCGGCGTTGCTTCTCTCCGTCCACAGACCTCTGAGAACTGCTTCCACGCTAAATAAAAGGCCCTCTTTCATACCCGGCTGTCGATCACATGATGGGGATAATCACATTGCTGCATAACCTTGTGGTTAACAGGACCCACTGGCCCAGATTTTCATAACTGCCAACCTCAGCTTACAAGTAAAAGCAGAAATGTCAACAGGAAATCTACTTTACCTTTGGCCGAAACGGAATAAGTAAATATGATGATAAGCTTATTGGGTGCAAATAATTTTTAAGTCAATTTCAGTTTCCGTCACTGGGCAGATGATATCACAAACTGGAACTGGGCCAGTCTGACATCAGGCTTTAACTATTCCCAAATATGATCGAATTTCCCCCCCAGAGACTGCATAAACTGATTTAATAAATACTAAACCTCATCATAATCCACTTATGCACAAACATTCTATATAGAAATTAAACATTTAATATATATTTAATTTATTTGCTTAAATACACAAATATGTTTATGAATTAAATAAATACTTAAGGAGTGTTTGATGGATTAAAGATCTTTCGTACTTGATTCTACGATTAGCAGTTAAACGACTCGGTTCCTATCAACATTTATAGAAATTCTGCAAAACCAGGTGACAGAATAAAACTACTGTATAGATAAGTGATGATACATGTTCTGTCTTTCAGAATTTATCATCATAATATCGGAATATTTAACGACACGTATGGTTAGGATTTGACACGGACAGAACTTAGTTAGCACTGTTGAAAATACTGAAGTTGTGATTAAAAATGACTTGCAATGTATGTGAATGGAAGATTTGAGATGAAAATTCTGACCCATAGATGGAAGATTCAAGAAGAGCATTGTGATAAATAGGAGAAACAGACAATTTTCATTTTATCGTCACATTACTAAAACTAATTGTCAGTCACAAAGGTCTCTTCTGGTCAATATGTCCTAAATGTCCCTTATGTTTGTATTGTACAAAATCCAAAACAACAATAAAAAAAAAAAAAGACTTGCAATGTACTTAGTAATATGTAAAAGATCAATGTGTGACATTTAGTGGCCTCTAGTGGTCAAGCTGCAAATTGCAACAAGCCAAATCCATCTGGTTTCATGGCCTGTTTACACAATAACAGTTTTAGAATCAAACAGAATGAATTTGTTGCATTTTGTTTTCCCATTTACACAGAAATGTAGTCTGAGAACTAAAAATGAAGGCTTTTGAAAACGGAATTTTTTTATCAAACGCAGTAATGATTGTTGCCATGTCAACAGGTAAGCCCAAGTTTTCACTGACATCTCTGGTCTCATGTTCCACTTTGTACATGTGCAGTACGATGATTTTCAACAGTAACATCTGGTTCTACTTCTTCTGGTCTGTGGAAGGACACATACTGGTCACGTGGGTTGCGTGACTACAAAGTTACATAATTGTATACCAGCCTGGCATGAATACTACACTGTTCTAATGCAAACAGGGATGGATTTTACTCTGATGCTGTGTAAACCTGAGAAGACAAAGGAAATGCTTTTGTGTTTTTGGATGAAACACTGTGGTGTAAACAGGGCCTTAGTTGAGGGGATATTAACCCATAAAGACCCAAACATCCATCCCCATCCAAAAGCATCTACTGATCTAAACTGTTTAATCCCTGTTGATCCACTAATCCTATCAATACGTGTAAATAATTGGTGTAAAATGCAGTTTTTCATCTTTTCATGGTCCGAGGCTCCGTAGTAAATGTGAAAACACCGTTATCTTCTACAACACTGATTCACTTCACTTCAATTAATTATGGGAAAATATCAGATTTTCACTGAAATAAAACCCACAAAATACAGAGGATAATATTACAATAAATGGTGTTAAATTACTTAAGAAAGGTTAAATATGGAGAAAAATTCATTTGGGAATTGGCACAAAAGTAGAGTTGGGGCTTTATGGCTTAATTCATGTTGGAGAATGTAACGTAACCTATAATGACACTGGATGCCACCTGCTCTGAAACTAAACAAAATGTAATTATTCACATTATATCACAGTGAATCAAATCTGACACACTGACCCTTTAAGCCAAACTATGATCTTCTTCTAACATAAAGCATTTTTATAAACTAAATAAAATTAAATCAAATCTGACAGTATTTATGATGAGTAACATGGTCTTGGATTTTGTAAATTTGCCTACTCCTTCTGCTTACTGAGGAAATGTGGAAAATCAGCAGATCATTCAATGATACACAACACACTGACACACATAATGTGTTGTTTACAGAAACAAACAATGGCCTCATTTTTCTCTGGGTTGAATTAATATTGAATTACCCTTTTCGAAGCCCACTTCTCCACCACAACTGCCTTTTAACCTTTAAATTCTTATCATGTACGCTATCCAAGACTCAAACAAAACTATATCCGTGCACTCAAACACTCCTGGCCTGGTGTTTACTCCGTACGAATAACTTTCTGTAATTTGACTTCAAAAAAATGAATTTCGCCATGGGAGCAAAAGATCTTGAAATTGGATGAGATGTCAAAATTAGGTCATAACGTAGAATAGGAATTTACACGACTGATGTACAATAACAGGTAATAAATGTACAATTAACTTAACATAATACAGTTACCAAAGAGTGATCCAGGCTTTGAGCTGAAATAAACAAATGCACTTATAAACATCTCTTTACATGTATAGCAATACTTTAACTGGTTAATTAGAATAAATGTAATGTAAACATAATCCCATATTTATACAGGGAGGCAGGTTACCTTTTAGACATGATAAATGTGACACGCTTTGTTAAACATGTCCACAATAGTTGCTTTTTATCCGTACTGGAATCAGTCTGTCACAGCGGTGGTAATGTCCTGAGGGTCCGTCCTCCTCAGATTCAGATTCGACGTAGTGCTTTTGCCCTGTAACGCATGTCAGTTTCATGTCTTTACAGAGCAAACATAGCGCTGGCTCCTACTCGCCTTGCAGTCCCTGATGTGCCACTTGGCTCTTTTCCACACAAGGACACACTTTTTGTTTCCCTTCATTTTGGTCCGAGGAGGCGTCTTTCTCCAGTTTGTGTAGCTGACAGGTTCGCCGCTGACCCACTCCCAGCGTCCTCGTCCCTCCCTGTCGTTCAGGCCTTAAATACATAAAAAAAAAAAAATCTGAATAAGAAGATGGAGTATCAGTTTGATTTGAAAAACCATAAGAATGCAGCAGGAAAAACACAATTCATGAACTGTATGCACAGCACTGCCCCATGAAATGTGTCAAAAAGGTCAAGTTACTCATAGATATAATAAAAGCCAAGTGGCCTCTGTGTAATGACGTATTGTGACAATGTTGCTACTCCAATAAACAAGCAAATTCTCAAACCTATCCAGAACGGCTTCCTTCCACTGAAGTCCCACATCCAGTCCATGTCAGATTTGGAGAGAACACTTGCTAAAGTGCCTTTATATCTAAAATCAAACAGAAAAGGACAAGAGAGCAGTCACGCTTACAGAGGAAGAAATTCAGATTATACTGTGTTTCTGTGTGACAGACAACTAATCAGAGGCATGTATGTCCAGGCCTCTGTCACATCACACTCTCCATGTTGTTACCTCTCCCTGCAGACTCTGTTCGCTGAGCTCCATGTGGCTTTCTGCTCAGAGCTGAGGACGTAGCAGTGGCTTCCATGGAAGGTCCAGCCTCCAGGACACTTCTGAGCATTCACCATCTGTTTAAAGAGGACATGGGCAGACATAATCAGATTTCTTACTGCCGCCAAGGAGGTTATATAATGAATAATCAAATTGTGTGTTTGTCTGGCGGTCGGCAGGATCACACAAAAACTACTGCACTTTCCATGAAACCTAATAGAAAGTCAAAAAATGTTGTCACATTTTTTTTAATGTTACTTTTTTGAAGAGATCTAAAAGGGCATAGACACTGGCGTCTTAATCAGTAACTTTGACTGAATTTCAGGACTGGAGGACTACAGTGGAGACATGCACTCTGAGTAGCCTTTGAGGGTTTTTGGGTTTTGTTTTTTTTTTTTTTCAGATTTTGTTCAGGCAATACTGAAGAACTAACATCTTAAAACATTCTTCATCATCATGGAATTTCATTCCCTTTATCATTAGAGTTTGCCAAGACTGGGGTGGGCAGAGACGGTGAAACCAGTTCAGAGTTGGTAGAGAAAGTACCAAACCCAAAAATTAATATCATCATCTCAGTCCTTGTAGCTTCCTCTGTGAAGTTGTTTTGGTGGAACGTTGATGCAAAGAAGAGAGACATGGTTTTAAAATGAGTGAATCCCCGACAACAGAACGACAGATACATTCTCTGAGTCAGACAAAGATCGTCCCATATTCCTCAACGGGGTACCCCAAGCGTCTGTCCAAATCCACTAGTCCACTACTCAGTTAAAGTAGTTGGCTTCATTCACCACATGTAATTATGTGTTACCAATACTGTAGGTCAGATCCAATAACCAAAATATAGCAGGACAGGAAAAATGAGCCCAAACAAATATACATGTCTCAAAACATTCTTACACTGCAAAAGATAACAAACTGGTATTTGTGATGCCATAAACATGAGGCTCTGTATAAAGTTGTAAGACCTTGTCAGTAGGAGTCCAGCGTTTCCAGGAAACACCATTACAGTGAAAGAGTTGACCTGTGGTCTGGTTGAAATGCAGGAGCCCCATCAGTTCAGGCACACAGAGCTTTGGAGCTGCATCATCAGATGTACGCTAAAAGTAACAACAATCCACAGGACAGTTGTGTTATAGTTTGTCCTAATGCATAATGTGCCATTGTCTATAAAAATCAACAATAACACCTAATGTATCACTTTTCATCCAAGTTATAAGATGATTCATGAAAACATAAAAATGAATACAGACAAATGTTAAATCATCAGGTTTTGAAAGAAAAGAGTTTGGTATATAAAACCTGGTTAAATGTTATTAAACAGTTCAGGAAACTGGGAAAGGCTTTCCAAAAAATGTCCAATGATTTTCAAAAGGACGTAAAAATACTGACTCAATCAAGGTTCTACTGGGCAAGATAACAAACTTAACCTTTGATAAGAGTCAGTCTAGGAATACAAAATCTACTGAAGTAAAGTCCAGAAAAAAACCTTTTAAGTGTCTCTGTTTCCATGGCTGACAAACTGCTAAACATGAGGGCATTGGGGAAACATGATCTGATCTGCCAAAGGTCCTTTGACTTTTATACTCACACGTCCTTTGACCTGTGGACTTATCACAGGGCTTTGGGCCTTTTTTCGAAGGCCATTCTTAGAATTGTTTATTGTGGCTGACGTCTGCAGCTGAGCTCCCCTGCTGACCACACGGACATTAGCTTTTCTGCCCTTCCTGGTTGAGGAAGTGTCATCTTCCACTTGCATCTGCATGATGCCGTGATACTGAAAAAAAGGAGAAAGGGTATGGCAGATAGGAAGAAGGGTATATATTACTATATTTAAGATAAATGTATTTACACAAATCACAAGGAACAACAGAAACATGAAAAACATAAAGAAGCAGAATATGCTGTTACAGCTTCTTCAGTGAACACTGAAAACCTTCTCTGATGTTTTAAAGTATTTATCAGACCTTTTGCTATTACTGCAACATTTGGAGTAGCTCCCCAAAACTTGCTCTAAATGTAAATGTATGGATAAAGGATCTTATATAATTTAACAGTGAAAAATATTTATGGCTCAATAAGAAGTTGTATTATGTTGTGTTCAATCAGCTGTGATGACACGTCTGTTGTGTCATATTTTGTATGTGTTCAAATGCCAATGACCTTGAGTGAAAAAAATGTTTTAAAGCAGTACAAGTTATAATACTCGGGCATAAATAAACAATGAAACACACAATAAAGAGCCAAAAATATGTGAAGCAACATGAATATAGTATAAAAGCACATTAATGTCATTAATGTATAAGAGGCTGCTTTTAGCTTTTCCTTCTTACCGTGTAAACTGTATCTGATCCATTTTGAAATACAGATGAAGGACGAATCTAAAAGGCAAAAAATAGCAAAAATGGCAACAGAAGATATATTTAAGGAGTATAAAGTAAATGCACTAAAGATATTTTTTGCTTTCAAGTCATTTTCTGGGTTGGGGCATTGTAACACATTTGCATGACAATAGTGTATTCTGCAGCAGTATCAGTGCACCTGCAGTAACATCACACTGCCCTCAGCTTCACTGGCTTGTTGGTGATACAACAGCACAGTCTAATAATTAACATGAAGTCTGTATTAGCCTGGCATTAAATAGCCATTTTTATCAAATTTGCATGAATTACTACAATTGTTACTAAATGCTAAAACATTTTTTGTTTTGTTTGTAGCCATTTTCAGGATCATGTGATGGGTAGAGTTAGACTCAGAATGAGGGTAAAGTTACACCTGATACATAACTTTAAATCATTACATTCATCTACATATTGGTACATTTTAGTCAGTGGAGTTCTACAGAAAACTGAAAACTGGATATTGAACTCACTATTAGGTTTATGAACTAATTGCAGCTTTAAATGTATTGAGATCTTCCTTATAGGTAAAAACACAGATGCAGCTGACAACTGTTGACCTACATATTGTTGTTTATTATTTAAGCTTCGAGGGACTGATCTTCTGGGTACTTACAGACTTGGGATTGCCAAGGACTTTGAGTTTCTTTTTTTGTGGCCCCGGTTCAGGCCTGGGGACGCTGTCACCACGTGTCCAGATCACTGTCTCTGTGCCAAGGGGTAGTTTCTCAAGTTTAATGGATCCATGCTGTGGGTAGGGCTCAGATGCAACCTCCTCTCCTCCAAGGACGGGAGCCTCCTCCTCTGGGTTTATCCTACACCGTCCTGTTGAGTTCAAGGATTAACAATGGAGGTTTAAACACAAAGATCAACATCACAAAGATTTACTGGTGTTTTCGTACCTCTTCCTGAGTCCCTAATGGTGACATGAGCTTTGTTGATGCTGCCGATCATAGAGCCTTCAGGGCTGACGAGCAGCACCTCAAACACCTCGTCAGCCTCCTCCAGGTGATCCTGAATGATCTCTGTTTGCCAGCTCCTCCTCGACACTCCTGAATGGATGAAATATCTTAACATTTTCTGGTATAAGTCAGATATTTTGTGCTTGTAATGAACTGTGGTTCTCAGTTGGTAACATTCGTATGAGGATGTACCTGGATCAAACTGAATGAGTGAAGAAGGGTTTAGGAGGAAATCTTTTCCAGCTGTTGCAGTCACTTCCTTTACCTGCAATGAAAAAAGGGGACACAAATGTATATGTTAAAGTCAGCAGGATTTCCCAGATTTGCTAGTGAGTTATTTGATGCAGTTTCTGGTCATATTGAATCCATAATCATGATTTTCCCCTAAAGTTCAATAAAGTCCATCTGAATCTCAATCTAACTGAGATGATTATAGTTATTAAACTTTTATCTGGCTCTGCATGTGAGTGTGTGTGGTGAAGAACATGGAATGCTAACTCTGTGCATGTTATAACACTAGTTAAGACAGAAAGTTTTACTAGCAGTTGCACTGGAGAGCATGGATTTAATCTGACAAAAGATGAGTGGAATGACTGAAAGTGTGTTGGAGCAGTGGACAGAGGTGTGCTGACCACTTTGACTCTGAATCTGAAATATTCAGCAAGGACATTTTTTTATAAAAAAATAAAACATGTTTTTCCTTCATATTGTACAAGATCCCAAACCAGCAAAACAGATATGTGTGCAGTATTTACAGCTTCCTTATTCCCAGTGTTGTCAAAACTGACAACTTGAAAGTGGCAAAAACAAGACATTATGGAAATTCCTATTTTAAGTGGATTTACTCACATTTTAAAAACCACACATACATGTTGATTGCAAAACCATTTTGACACGTTTTTGCACCAGTTTTACACATATGAACACAAGCTTTAACTCTTAGTCTTAATGAAAAATTACTTCCAGACCTTGACAGTGATATATGATGACTCTGCTAAGTTTCCTTTGCGAAGGATGTCCACAGAGATGGTCCCCGGCTCCTCACATAGAGAAAACTTTGACTGAGACAGTTCTAAGCTGGACCAACTCAGCTGGAGTCTGCAACACAAAAGGTCAAACAGGGTGATACAGTTAAATATATGACAGTAATCAGGGCACTGTAGTTGTTCTTACGTGTGTGGGGATCCAGTATTCCCTAAAGGATCAGAAACTGTGAACTCCAGGCTGTCCGACAGAGACTCTCTGTCTGTGTTGATGATATACACAATAGTTCGCTTGTTGAGCTCCGTCTGAGAGAAATGCTGTGGTACAAAACCCCCTGCAAGTGCAAAAAGAACATTTAGTTTTTATTAATATTAACTTTAAATTGGATATAGATGGGAAACAGATTTTATAACCTGTGGTGATGTTTTCTAGGTAACCAAAGTAAGGCGGCCGAACAATGCAGAACGTTAGCTCTTCTTCTCTGCTGTGGCTGTCCTGGGCTTTCAGCTCACGAGAAGAAAGAAAAATCCCATATCGTCCATCGGACAAAAGTTCAGCTTTCCACAGAGGGAGCAGCTTGACAACCTCAGGTGATGATTTATCTAATGTCTTGATCTGAAGCAATTTAACAAAATGGGAACAGATTCATTATCATTACAGGAATTTGAGTCATTGATATAGTAATTGAATGAACTGTAGTTTTGCTGCCATGAAACTGAAAGAGCAAATATGCTAACTGTGTTGTGGACTTGACTCTGATCCAAACATCAGTAGTGGTTATATAAATCCACAGTATGTCATTTATGTTATTGATCCCTCAATCAAAATAATAATAGATGATATTGTCGAGTAGTATGGGATTGTGGTAATTGTTTTCAACACCAACAATGATGAAAATGTATACGGGTGATTTAATGTGTGAAGGTTTATTCATATTAACATGTTATTTAACATATGGGTGCTTCTATCAAACTGGGTTCATTTTGGTACCTGGCACTTTTCCAGCTTTTTTAGATCCAACAATAAAAGAGAAATTTAGACATATTTCCTCCCAGGATGTACCTAATGATGACCTCAGGCAAATGCAAAAAAGATTATACTCTTGCTCTGACTCATCCTAAAATTAATTAATTTTTAAGAAAATACTGGGCCCAAAAATAGGGCCAAATCTGGGACAGGAAAAGCTACCGAGGTGTCAGTGCATTTGATCTGGAAAACATGGCTGTAAATAATAATAATTATAATAAATTTTATTTATGTAGCACCTCTCATACAAAAATTGTAGCCCAAAGTGCTTCACATTGATTAAGAATTAAAACACAGTTTTAAGACGGGGGTGAAAATGGTCTTATACACCACTATAAATAAAGACACAGTGTTAAATTTGAGGATCTTAGTGTTTCTTCTAGTACAGACATGCAGGTTTTTCATGAATTGGCAGTCTCATTCCAGGTTTCATGTGTAACCCATTGTGTCCACTTACGTTACATGCGGAACCCTGCCCATTTAAACACAAATGAATCATGAGTGATTTTGCAACAGCGGCCATTTTTGTGAAACACTCTGCCTTGCATAATTAGTTCAATTCCCAAAATGTATCTGTGAGAGAATAAAGACATATTAAAAAGAATAGTAGCGTGTAATTTTCATGTCCTTTTACTGTGTTACATGCAGATTTTTGTATATAAATAATAGAAAAATGTGTTTTAGCTGAAAAATAGTTTCTCTTTTATCTCAGTAGTTATTTATGTTTAAAATAGACCCAAAGTGCTTCCAAACTTGCTTCATAACATTAGTCTATGTCTCATTTAAATTTTTATCCCCATGTCTTGTTTTTAGGGACCAGTTTCATAGAAGCACCCAAATGGTGATATTGTCAAACGATCAAATAAAACACTCTGTTTCATTTAAAAAAATTACAGATTTCTGTCAGTACACAAGTCAACGTAATATTTAAATCATAACCTGTCTAATACCTTTTCGATATTTTAATGCAAAAAAGTGTATAGTTAATCTAACATGAAGTCTTTTAGAACACAAATCTACTCTCAACCATTTTGAATTGTCAAAATCTGCAATTAGTAGGAGGCCTGTCCCGAAACACTTCCACACTTACCTGAATAGTGAAGAACAGTGGGTCTGTATGTAACTGCCCATCCAGGAGGAAGCCGCGGTATGTGCTGTCAGATCCACTAAAGGCAAACCGGTCGATCTGTGCTGGGCCTCCATCGTGTTTGTATGTGACCTCCAGGTCTTGAATGTTTTTCTGGGTGAAGTTTGAACCAGTAGTCAGTACGACTCCACCTAACATCAGCTTTCCATACTGCGGAGGCTGGAGAAGGACAAAGACGAGGGCGTTGGGTGGCGTGTCGGGGTCGGACATGGCCAGGCAGTCCGGACCCAGGATCACGGAGGAGCCTCGGGGGACTGTTAGGCCTCCGTTGTTGGTCAGAGACGGGAGGACGCGGTCCACCATTTCCACAGCGATCTCAAAGCTTCCATTTCTGCTGGTCTTGCCGTTACTCACCACAAACCTGAAAAAAGTACAATCAACTGAGCATTGAATGGTCTGGAAAACTGTGATCATGGTCAGCAAAACATTAAAATTCAATATGCACTGTGTCTGTTCAAGTCCAGGCAAATGATCTTGCTCCAGCAAAAATAAAGGCGTCTAAAGCATTTGTTAATCTTCACTGCAGAATTAGACAGTTTTAAATTATTTCCAAGCAGCTCATGAACACTAACAGCCAATGAAAATCAGTCTGAGCACTTTCTAAAGTCTGAGAATGTAACTGTAGTCCTGACATTCACTACACATTTAATTTATGTTCTGTTTTACTTGATTTGTTTCATGTTTGACCTTTACCAGGAAAAAAATTCAGAGAATGACGTTTAGTGAAAAGTAAACAGTCTATCTTATTTTAAGGAAGAAATTTCATTATATTTATATATTTGGATATGGGTTGTTATTATTATTATCATTGTTATTTTGTTATTATTATTAATATTGCTCCTTGGTAACTGTGTATATACTTCATTTCCCTTGGACTCACAATTCCCTTTTTTTCATTATGTCTTTCAGTAATTTGATTAACACTAAGATGGACATCCAGGTTGTATAAAATAAATATTAGGTTGAAATAAAGGCATCGACCCACAGTGGGATTTTGGATAACACAAGTTTGGAGTCATTATATTCATACATTGTCATTATTTCTATATTATAGTTGAGAGGGTTAAAAAGATCACAATTCATCTTGCTAAAAGAAAATACAGAAAGGCTATAATAAATATAGTAGGAGTATTTTTTGATGCATCCAAGATGGGCCTTCAGTGCCATCAGTGATATGAGATCTCCAGTCCCATGAGGCCCCGCAGAGGATTAAACAGGGATGGAAAATGAATGAAGTAACACATTCCAACTCACTGGAAGCTTTCTGTGGGTGTGCTTGCTCTGTTGTCATGAACATAAGCCACTAGGTTTGCAGCTACATCCATCTGGCTGAAGGTGGAGATCGGCAGTCCGGGGTGTCTGATGTACTCCATGTGTCCGTGGGCAGGCGGGTTGGTGATAACGTACAGAAGTTCCTCAGGCTTGTCTCTTCCGTCTGTGGCCAACAGCACATCTGTGGTGAGGACAACACGATCTCCGCGGTTGACACTGACTGTTTTCACAAAGATAGCAATATTTCCTGAAAAGAATGAGGAGACATTAAAAGATATATTAAAACCAGGGCACGTGGATAAACAGTCACATGGATGTCACAAGGACTCAAAATGATGTCTAATCAAGAATTCAAGGGTGTATTCCAGTACCTTTTTCCAGATCCTTGATAGAGATGTGGAAGTGTTGAGCAGGTGATTGATTATTTCCATCAGACAAGCAGAAGACAAAGAAGTCCTGTGTTTTAGCGCCGTGCACACCTGTATGCACGTAGCGCAAGAGGTTCATGTCCACCATTTCTTGACTGCAATTTCTTCCAACTGTCAGCGTCACCCACTTCTGACCTTCCTGAGACAGAGTCAGTCACAGTCACACCTTGAGGAGGAACTCAAGAGGATTCCCCTGTTTATAGTTCATTTTCTCATTAATTTGTTAAACAATAATGTGAATAAATGGCAGCATTTTTTTTTGTCATATCAGATTTTTAACTTTCTTCATCTGATCAAAGACATGTGTTATGATCGCCTCAAACAGCGGCAGTTAAAGGTACAGAATGTCACTCACATGAAGAAAAGTACATGCAGTCATTTTCAATTCCAATATATGATTGTAACACATTCTCACTAACCTCGTCAGTGGCCGACAATGATGAAGACAATGTGTACATGGACTTTATGTAGAGGTCATAGGTAGATTTTTCTCACCTAAGTCTCATCTGCTCCTCTACAGTGACAAAATTGTACAAATGATCTACCTGCCACTAGGTTTGGAATAATACACTTCACTAGCATCAATAAATGACCAGCAACTAAGCATATGTCACATATTGTACCTTTAATGTCTGAAATGAGCAGTATAAAATATGTGTTCTGAGTACATAGTTCAGTTCATGTTTTCTTGAAATCTGTTTTATTTCTAGGCAGTAAGGTAGGATTATTTTGTTTGTTATGTTGCATATTCAAAATAAAACTGAACTGAACGAGTAGTATAAAATACGAGTAGATAGAAAATCAGTGTTATTAACCATTGAGCCACAGTTAAGGGATTTATAAAGTAAGTAGAAAATACAGTTTAAAAAAAAACAAAACAGAACATTATAAAACAAATGACTGCAGCACACTAACCTTCAGCTGAAGTAGACCTTGAGTAGGAATACTTTCAAACATATACATGATCTCTGAGGACGGAGTATCGCTGTCCTGCGCAAAGAGTGTAACACTGGATATGAGCCTGGTCTCCCCAGACTCCACTTCCAGTCCATTGTTCCTGAAGGATAGAGGAAGGAGACCAGGTTTTTCCTCTGCAGTAGTTATGCAATGACTCACTTTACAGGTTTTAAAAATGAAGGTGTTACTTGCCTTATGATATGAGGCTCCTCATCATTGACCGGTAGCACTTTGACCATCACTTGTCTGTGAAGTTGGTGCTTTCCATCGGTCAACTGGATGGTAAAACTGTCCTCCATGTTCTCAGAGTCATCATGCATGTACATCAGCGCTAACCCTGCGAGAAATCAAATGACCAAATGTGTGACTTGTGTGTCTGTGTCTGGACCAGGAAAACTAACAATGAGGATTTGTGTCTGTGCAGGGACTTAAGATGAACAGTGTGTAGTAGTGTTTAATAGTTTTAAAGAAGGTTGGACAGATAAATACCAAGAAATCCCACATAAATTCTCTGCAAACTATTGTTTTGTGTGTTTGCCTGTGTATGGATTTCATATTTAAGGTACTGTAAAAGTTAATCAGCTAGGTTCTAAAGTCAAGGTATATTCTGGATCAAGTCTATCTAGTTGTCTGAAATTTCACACAGCTATAAGTGTTAATGCTAATATAACATATTCTTTAACTCCTGGAGATTTCTGTTGGGTTTCTGTAAATTAGAGTCTGGATTCAACCGGCTCTATATGTAGTGTCATGAGATAACTTCTGTTATGATGTGGCGCTATATAAATAAAATTTGACTTGATTTATGATTTGATAACACCATTCCTTTGGTTTTTGCTCATATGATGATTTTAGGCCGATATTACTTTTTAATCTGCCCCATCAAAATAAAGCAGAGTTAAATATTGTGCATGAAAGTTTAAATATAGCTAGATAGTTTCTAAAATTTGCCATTTGCAATTTGTTTCTTGATTTCAATAATTTGGATTATTTTGTGTATAGGATCATCTTGTGAAAATGTTTAAGAATTTTATTTAAGCACAAACCAAAACATCCATTCATTTAGGTTATTTCGAGAAAGACAGTCTGGTTTAAAGGTACAGTATCCATAGGAAGGTGTTTTTATGTTTCTACTTCCCCCCAGTCATAGAACAGGAGATCTACTATATCAGGAATTTCAGTAGAAAAACTCTTTTTCAACTTTCCAATTATAAATGATTCATTATGTAGAAACAATAGTTTTCCTTAAATTAACTAAACCTCCTTAAAGGTTAACAAACAATTGAAAATAAAAAGTAGATGAGATTTCAGTGGTGACGTGTAAAAAGTACCATTTGTTAGATCTGTCATGGTAAAGTCCCCCACAGGGGACAGAGGTCTGACGTCCCGTCTCTTGCTGACAGATGTCTCACTGCTGTGCTGGATAATGCTGCCATGTTGGGGGGGTGTGACCACGCTGAAAACCAGGATATTCCTGGGTTTGTCCAGATCCACTGCATGTAAAACTGAAGAGTCCAGCTGCTTCATTTCTCCTTCTTTTACCTCATGACACAATGCATGGACAATAACATGAAGACAATTATAGGAATACCATCTTACTCGTCAGTTATAAAACTGACCAAGAACTTACTGTGATGTTGCGAGCCATGAACTCTGGGACCTCATCATTTGTTGGATTGATAATAATGTAAAAAGGTACGTGGGCAGAGCTGCGTTTTCCGTCTGATACACAGAGCATGAAGTGGTCAGCTGTGGGCTCCATCCTCTCATGTCTGGACTGGACATAGTTTATGTGACCATCAGTGATGTCTTTGTACGAAAAGGAAGCTGAGAAAAAAGCAAAGTCATAAGTATTCTGTTTTTGCATCACCTGTCTCAGTAAAACTGTGTACCACTTACCAATACTTATGCCCATGTTGCTTTTCTCAAAGCCAGGACTGGGCAGGATGTTTTCAATGTAGCCAAACTGAGGTGGAGAAATCAGACTGACCACCAGTTCATCCAGGACAGTGTCCACATCAGAGGCTTTTAGATGAGCTGCTGTTACTGAGGCAGACCCACCTTCATCCACCATAAACATGTCTCCTTCAAACACAAAATCTAATTTAAGAGACTGAACAGGTTCATAAATGTGGTTCATTGCAGTTTAGGTGTGAGCATGATGACATTTATCTGCAAAGTCAGACAGAAACAGAAAGTATTAAACTGCATTCAACACTTCATGTAATTTTGCACAAATAAACCACTTTACACAGTACATATAAACATATAAATCAGATACCAGACATTATTTATATTTACATTTATATTTTACGCAGCACAATGTTTTTGATCATTTGAGCTTTCTATACAACACTGTTGTCCATAGAGCTGGAATTAAACATTTTTACCTCTTCTCATGAAACGACTGCGACAACTGGGAGTCTGTATGTAATCATTGCACTTGGTCAAAGGTGATTACTGATTTGTATAAATGGAAATAAAAACAGGACTGTGTCTGAAAACAAAATTATCCAGAATTATAGGCAACTGTGTGGTTGCTATGTTTATATACTAAGTTATATATTATATTTTAAAGAGTTTTAAAGTTTAGACAATAAAGAACTCAACACAACAGAATCCAAATTTTCTGTGTCACACACATTACAATTTGCTGTGTTACTTCATTAAATACATCTATCAATATAGTTACAACAGTTATTTTAACTAAACGTTTCATAAGTATGCATATCAATTCCCAGTTGCCTTGAAAATAAATTAAAATGAGGTGATGACATGATTAACCAGAGCATGGCAAACCCCCCTCCGCCTGAAAATCAGGCAAAGATTTGGTTACAACTTTGAATGAAGTGAAGAATTTTACCTGAATCCACAGGGTCACACACAGGGGTGCGCCCCCTCCTGCACAAAGGCAGAAGGAAGCATCTGCGTTTGTACAGGACCGTTAGCATTATGAGACATTTGACATTGGAAAAGAAGGTCATGAATTAGTTCAAAGTCATCCATTTCAGAGCCTGTCCAAGCTCTATACATGATGTATGTATAGTAAAAATGTTAAGGTTCCAGCTGTGTTTTTACCAGTTAGAGTGATTACAAGATATGTCACAGACAGACGGACGGACAGACAGACATACTGATGACAATACCCCCTTCAGTAGGCTGAGGGAGGTGGGGGGGTGGAAACCATTGATCAAACTAATGGATGTCATGGACAAAAGCAAACAATTAACTAATATCATGGGACCAGGGCTTCATTCTAGTCCCAGGAGCCAAAAAAGTGAAAAAGGAGTCACAACAGCAGTAAAGCACATTATACATGACTATACTGTATATACAGCACAAGTCCAACGGGATGGAAAACCTGCAGAAGTAGACCGTGTGTGTTTTACTGCACTAGAAATAATTCATACTGACTCAGTGCACCATGTGACCCACCTGTGGTCAGTGACGGAGGCTGGCTGTCGACTGGATACACTGTGATGTGCAGGTCATACACAGGCAGACTGTCCCGTGAATGGACCGAGCCTGTGGTCCTGACAGGGTTATTTACATCGCAGCACAGAGCAGAGTTCTCTGTTTCTCCATCAGAAACAACAAAGGTTATGGTGTCATGACGAGGGGTGAGTCCGATCTCCAAACCTAAAACCAAAATCATAAACACAGACATGAGATGAATGCTGGTCAAGGTCATCATACAGTACTGAGGTTGTTATCAATGAAATCTAACACAATAACAAACACTAGTTGTTAAATAAAAAAAAAAAACCAAAAGCTGTCAACTGAAATAAGCCATCACTTATATATACTATTAATAAATGTTACATAATCATAACTTAGATACCAACATAAACATACTTTTGTCATTCAATGTGTAATTAATGCAGCTCCTGAATGTGTTATTTGATGCTTCCTACCTGTGTGTCTGTAGGTGATGACCCCTGCTGTGACGTCTGCCTGAATGAAGCGGTCCACAACAACAGCGTTTCGGAGCACCACACCGTGATAGGGCTGCCGTGCGATCAAGAAGGCCAAGCTGCTGTTGTCACTGTCTGCATCAGTAGCGTAAATATACTCAGCAGTGATGACGATTTCCTCTCCCTCTGCACAGCGTAGAAGTGGTTTCAGTCCAGGGGCCAACACTGGGACCTCATCATTGATGGGTGTAACCTGGGAGTAACATAAGGAATCAGCTCTGGTAAGTGGTAGCTGCCCATAAAGATTGCCTGTTTACATATTGAACATATAATGCACCAAAAAGTACTCTACAATAAACATTGAAGGGAAATGGGTGGGGGTGATCAGGTGAAGACTAAAAGCTCAAGATAACAGCTGCTGGATGAGCATAAGATAATTTTTTCACTCTAAATCTGAAATGCACATAATTCTAGAGCAAGTGTACGAACTAAAAAGCTTCATTTATTTTAGGAGTGACCTTTTATTGATCCAAAACATTGATAAGAAATTAAGTTATATTTTTAGAACAGATGTTTGCTCTTTTGTCACACTGTACCTGAAATAATCCCTGACTTTATGAATTTATGGTTCAGGATAAGTATCTCTGCAAGCTCATTTTTACTGCAGGAAAGAGAGCCGTTACTTGGAGATATGTACAGAAATTTCACCCATAAAAGAGGATTGGACTGGAACTGTCAATGAAATATACAGAATGGAGTTATACGGACATTTTCTATGAGGCAGCGACTTGATGAACACACAAAATACTGAAAGACCTGGACCCCAAATATGGATGATTTATAGTAAAAAAAACTTATTAGACCACCCGTGTTTTCTTCAACTTCTTGTTCATTTTAATGCCTGGTACAACTAAAGGTACATTTGTTTGGACAAATATAATGATAACAACAAAAATAGCTCATAAAAGTTTAATTTCAGAGCTGATATTTATCCATTTTACATGTTTTCTTGATAAAAACCAAAATCACTTCAGTTCTTACATCAATATCTATGGCATCGTACTGATAAAAACTGTTATTTTATTCATTCCATGTTTTCTTTTCAGTCTGTTTTAGTCACATGATACACACAGGAGTTAGTACTGGATTGTATAATCATTGTTTTTGATGACTTTTGATGGTCAAATATTTTTTTTCTGTGACTGTAGATTAGCTCTAACCTATTGTTTACCTGGGAAAATGTTGTTTCAGTAAAGCTTAAAAAAAAAAAAAAAGGAAAGTATTGTCAATTTTAAAGCAGATTGATTTGTGTCATTTACCTTTACTTGCAGAACAAAACTGACTGAATTGGCTCCATCGGTGGCAGTGAATTTAATGTTGTCCTCCACAGTTTCAGAGCTGTCGTGACGATACCTTCAAGGACAAAGAACAGATGATATGAATTCAAATGTGTGGCCCCTTGAGTGCCAAACAGTAATAGCAAAACAGTTACTGTGAAATTACTGTCTTGTTTCTATGTTTAGTCTTTAAATGTTGAAGACTACGGATGGAAAATAGCTCCCATCTGAATCCAGCATATTTACACAAAGTAATTTTTTTTTATTGTGTGTTCATTAATGTGCATTGTCCTCATCACATAAATAAATAAATAAATCATGTTTACATGATAATTCTTTACTTTACACAATTGAAAGATGAAAAATGATTGCATATTATAACACTATAATTATAGGATAGAAAATCATTTGTAGCCTTCCAGAGAAGGCAATATCAGTTATTAATTGTGTTTAGTAATAATTAAGAAATTAAAGAATGCTAAACTAAACAATATGCATAGGTGAAGAATCTATGGATTTCCTGTTTGAAGAGGAACTATGATGTGTTTTTTCTTGGTTTAGGGGCAGCAGATTGTCAATTTCTATCCCTATAAAAACTACACATAGGATATCCTTGCTAAATTCAGACAAGCATTGATTAATAAGTTGCTATGATGCTATTTCATCCACAGGAGAAAACAAGCTAAAATTACCTAAAAAAAAAAAAAAAAGACTTAAAACTGTTGCTTGTCTAATAATATTATTAACACAAAAAACAATTCATACTAATTTTCATGCAAATATCATATGTACACTGTTACCCCACCTAAAGTACATATTTGATATTGTCTTCAATGTTTGGGCAGTATAGATAATATATAGATGACATATGAGCCTGTTTTGTTTTTGTTTATTAAAAAGCTTATTTCCTGAAGAAATACTGACCCTATTTGCATGCACACTAATCCTCTGATCATTATCCAATTTCTGGGTTTATCAGATTATTCCAGTGATCATGTAAACAGCATATTTTATCAGATAATAGCAGTAATCTGATTATGAGAAATCAGATTAACACACTGGATTTCTCATAAGGTCTTCCTGCAGGTACACAGGTTAATCTGATTTATTTAAATTCTTTTACATCTGCACATGTGTAAAAGCAAATTGTAGAAAACAGAAGTGATGCAGTCAAAACGTGAGTGGAACACAATAAAAGAATGTTTGATTCTAACGTCACTATGAACGTACGAACTCTGAAAGAAATCTGATAATGGACTGAAACATCTAACAGGGTTTTCAATCATTGCATTCCTGAAATACATGTGAACACATATCATCTGATTATTCCAATCATCTGATCATTTTTCATTTATCAGATTTTTATGGTCATGTAAGCTCACTGTCATCTGAAGTAAATACAGTCTATTTTTTAATTCCCAAACC
The DNA here is from genome assembly GCA_029814465.1 of Ostorhinchus cyanosoma. Lineage (NCBI taxonomy): Eukaryota > Metazoa > Chordata > Actinopteri > Kurtiformes > Apogonidae > Ostorhinchus > Ostorhinchus cyanosoma. The sequence goes on from JAPTYQ010000011.1 coordinate 7,749,960, forward strand.
AACTGAAAATTGTCACACAGGATTCTTAGTGACATAGCACTGCAGAGTTAACTGGAGTTAAAGGAATGAACCAGGATGTCTGACCTAACTTTAAGGCTTTTCAGGTCCTTCACAGTGAAGCCTTGGCCTGGTTTAAGTGGGGCGCCCCCCAGATGCAGAGCCCCATGCTGAGGCTCCATCTGCAGCTCCACTCGCAGGGATTCAACCATGGAGTCAACATCAGACAGCAGCAAGTATTGAGGGCCGAGCCAGCACTCCCCTCCTTCGTCTACAACCAGAGGGTGGGCGATAACCTGGAACAGAATGGATCTACTCTTAGTCCACATCTGTACATGAGAGGAATCCTCTGGAGTCAAACAGAATAGGAATCAGTTTCACTACTCAACAGGTAACTAGGTTGGGATTGGAAAAATGTTACAAACCAATGCTGTCATTATATCATTTTATCATTTTATGCCAAGGATGAAAGATCTTTTCATTATAATAAAACTTCTTTATTGTCTTTTAGACTTTCAACTCATTATTTCTTAATGAGCGTAGATTCAGCTAAACATATAAAACACTGGGTCAATAAGTCAAATAATACTGGCTAATACCAATGTTCAACTGATAAGTAAGTGCATAAATAAGTATGGAGCTCTATTATGATTATAAACTGTTTTCAGTATGTTGTATTGTTGTAATGTATGTAATAAACTGCAAACATAATAAAAATGTGCAGTGTAGCCGGTGGTGTTGTCTGTGGTTTGTCATTACCTGTGGCGGCTGATTGTCCACTGGCATCACAGTGATATTAAAGCAGATCCCAGTGACTGTTTTCCCCAAATGGTTGGTTACAGAGAGCACAAACTGGATATACTGGGGGTAAGGGCCGATGTCCATGATTGGAGGCATGTAGGCTACTTTCATATAGTTAACTGCATGCTGGAAACAAGGACAAAAGAAACACGAGTGAGTTCTGCAGGAGTTGTAGACTTTTTGGACTGTTGTGTTTGTGTTTAAAATTGACTACCTGAGTGAAAAGCCTCAGCACTGGTGCATTGGAGTCTTTGGTAAATTTAGGGATGCTGTCAACCAGGAACAACCTCCCTGCATCCACGCTGCTGCTGACCAACATAACACACAGTAGTTCAGGTTGGAGGCTTTACTAAAGTTAACTGTCTTGTGAATGGGTGGACACACTAACCTGTGTGGACCGGCGTAGAAAGGTGGAGTGGTAACCGTGAATGTGAGCTCACTGTCAGGGGACTCCAGGTCTACAAAGTGAAGGTGCTGACGTGTTATATGGACCACTTCAGTTTCTTTGATCACCAGACAGCGGCTGGTACCAGGAACTTCTTTGGGAGGCTGATCTGGCATGCGCTCAATATGGATCATCACCACCTGCACCACAAAAGACTATCAGCACATTCCTCACATAGGATTCATGATAAATAACTTTCTGTTATCTTAAATTGAACCTCAGAAAAGTTTTAATTAAACATGGTACTAATGGTATATATATCTGTACAGTATATGCACTGGAAATAAAAGGGAAATGACGTTTTAAGTCCAACATAACTTTACACTGTCAGCAAAACATCACACAAATTCTTGCAGGTCAAAATTGACTGAATATATACTTTTATTGCTGCTGTGACAGGTTTTAGTGTCCCTGTAATTCCACTTGGATTATTTGTTTTGGTAGATTTATTGGCTCGATAGCAGCCGCACTTAAAGGTAATAAGGAAATACCATTGGCAGCCCTGATACTGTCCCAGGTTATAACAGATGGAAGTGAGGTGGGTTGGCAGGTACAGCACTGTGTACAAATACAGTATATTTATGTCGTCAAGTAAACTGTATTAACATCGGCACTGTGTCCCAGGAATGTAGTGGAAGACAACAGACTTGTGTGTTGGGGTATTGTACTTTTTAAACACTAAAATTGTTCAGTTAACCTTTAGGGGTCGATGATAAGTGCTATAACAAAAAGCCTTGATCACCTGGAGTGCTGCTATCGACTTCAATCGAAAGATTTGAAACTCATGATAGTTTTAATTTGATAGTACAAAAGAGTGTAACTGTAGGATGGGATGTGTTGCATTTCTTTCAATATCTTTTTTGTCATTTTACAAAATGAAAAGAAGCAATTGATTGACCTCATTTTGGCTTCATGTACTCACTAAGTAATTCCTGGGCTTAAGCAACTTGTTCTTTTGTTTTCTACTGTGACTGTTGACTGTGAAAAGCCAATGTATACAAATGACCAGTACATAATGTGTTCCTGCTCAGGAAATTAATAACAGCATCAGAAAGTCAAACAAGATTTGAGTCCATCCTTTCACAACCAATAAAGAGTTCAAGTGTTGTTTAAACTATTGAGCTGCAGTGGATTCATGTTACTAAACAAAACAAAACTTAGTGGTTCCCGTTACCCACTTGAGGCTCTGACAGGTTTGGGGGATCGTGAAAATCGGAAAGCACCACCTCAAAGGAGTCATCGAACACCTCATTTCCGAAGTGTCTGTAGTAAACAACAGACTGAGTCAGGTCCTTCTGCAGAAAGTGGCTGACAGGATAACCTGGATTAAAACCAAACGAGATATACCATGACCCCTGTCCATTATTTGTATATTACACTGCACTGTGGGTCCATGTGTTAAAAACAGAATGAATTACACTCCCTGTTTCTACTGACCTGTGAGTCCTGAACCAGGGATTTTCATGACCTCTCCAGCCTTCGGTGGACGTGTGATGTTAAAGAGGATGTAGTCGTCACTGGAGTCCATGTCAGAGGCCTGGAGGGTGGAGCCTCTGAGCAGCGCCGTCTGCCCCTCAGACACCTCCAGCAGCATGTTGGTGATGAGAAAAGGAGGGCTGTCGTCTTTTGGAAGGATCTTGATGGGAAACTTGTGCCGGGTCTGATGGAGGCCGTCAGTGATGCGGAAGATGATGAAGTCCTTGGTGGAGTCGCTGTCGTCGTGGTGATAACAAACCACGCCTGCTTTGATGTCACTGACTGTGAACATGAAGCCCTTTCCACCTAGATCAGACATTAAACAACAGAATAATAGTAAATTTTTTTAAAAGTTTCAGAAACTTGCATGTTCCATATTCCTCTTGCATGTCATCTTATTATACTTTATAATAAGTTCATTGTATGTAAGAATTTGTCATGACTTAACAGTGATAATGCCCAAATTTCTATGGAGAAGAGTGATGCTGTTTCTGTCCAGTACCTCTTACAGTCAGACGTCCATGCTGAAGGCCGTCCACAGTGATGACACGAACCACATTCAGGTTGTTGTTGTCCACAATCTGTAGCTGCTCCCACGTTACTGGACGAGACTGACCCTCCAGCAGACTCAAGCCTACAACACAAAGAGTTTATACAAACATGATCTATATGCTGTGCCTTAAAAGAAAACAAGGAGCTGTCAGAGAGTGTAAAGTTAAAAAATCAAGGTCTTCATTTCCAGTGATTCATCCACTGTTTGAAGATAACGACTTTGTGGAAAATCTGTTTCTACCAACTCACCAAAGAACCCTCATTCATGTCATGGAATTTGTTCAACTCTTAAATTCCTTGTAAATTCATGCAGCTCCAAACACTGACTTTTTCAAGGTTGGCCCATTGAAGTAAATTTCATTATTAGTGCTTATTTTTGACTGGACTGGATTAAAGTTTGTATTGAACATCCAAGAAACTCCAACAACTGTAACCTGCATTCATGTAAATGCAAAAATCAAATTAAGAAGGTACAAAGGGTAAGAATTACTCCCTCAAAAATAATAATGATGGATTCATTCTTGAATGTTTATCCTGCATCTTCAATAAATATTAACACTTTTGTATAAAAAGGTTTCAAGGAAACTGAAATGATCATAATACAATATACAGTCCAAATAGGGGATTAAATATATTCTAGTTATTATAGAAGTACATTAATATTACACACAATCAAACGTTGGTCAAAAAGAGCATGAACATTAGAGGTGGTATTATTTTGAGAATGAAAAATTCATTTGGTGAAGCAAGTATTTATTTTTTTTAGATTTGGCTTCTTTTTCAGTGCAAGTCTCAAGATGATTGGGTGAAAAATAAGCAATTGGTGGTTTTTAAAGTCCACATACTAATGAAGTACACTCCTTCCACAAGTAGCGGAAAAATATTTGGAGTAAAGTTTTAGGATTTTCCAGATGATTCAAGGTTTTCAAAGATTTCCAAGATAAAATTCACAGAAGTCTTTTCATGAGGGGATGAGTAAGATGGAATAAAAGGAGTCTGCACTTTGAAAAGCTTTGCACATTATTAATATGACGATAACGTACCCATGTTCCACGACACTCTGGGTGCATTAGTGTCTGCATTCCTGACAGACACGTGGACAGTCATCGCTGGACTCTTCTCAAAGTAAAAATCATGAACCTCAAATTCCACCTGGAGGAAAAATGAAAAGACTTTCAGGCTCCTCTGATTCAACCACAGTGTCTTTTGAATGAAGGAGTGTAAAATGAACGACCTCATAGTTCCTGCGCTGGGGATGAGAGGAGTTCGGAGGCTGATACCCGATGAGCATGTCGTTGAGATCCAGCCATGTGAAAGAGGAGATAGGACGAGTGTGATCGGAGAGGTGCGTAATGAAGCCGTCCACAGGCGGTTTGGTGACGTTGAACACCAACAGCTGTTTGGACGTTTCATCATCTTCAGCGTCAACGGTAGCGGTCGAGAGCGGAGTGAGGATGAACTGGTCGACTTCCAGGATAAACATGGACATGAAGGATGGTTTGGGAGGCTGGTTCGGCATCGCACCGATGATCCGCACGGGAATCCACGCATGTTCAGACTATGCAGAAGAAGATAAGAATTCAATTCAATTTCAAATGGCTTTACCTTATAGTATATATAAA
>JAPTYQ010000011.1:7807883-7831061 GCA_029814465.1 Ostorhinchus cyanosoma
CACACACACACACACACACACACACACACACACACACACACACACACACACACACACACACACACACACACTTGAAAGAGAGCAGCTGAGTAAATGCAGGAGCTGTCTGCCATGACTGTGCAGTTTAACAGCTATAGCCTGGAAAGCATGACTCATACTAAGAGGATAAATTACTATACCATAGGAGGACAAGATTTTCATCTGAGCCCAGAGAGAACAGAGTCTTAGAATAATATCAGCATGTCTTTCTGTAGAACTTAATGGTTTTAAAACTTACCATTTTCTGCAAGCGGAGCCAGCACCTCAAATATCATCTCCTTCTTCTCGTGCTCTGTCTGCTTCTGGAAAAGGCGCACCAGCTCCTCAGCAATGTTGGTGGAGGCAAACTGCTCTTTGCTGGACTCTGAAAAACAAGGGGAACCACAGCCATCATCATAAAGTTCTCCAGCAGTTGGTTTGTCAAACTGGGAGTATTGATTTGAGCAGGTGTGAAAATATATACACTCAGGTGTGGATCAACTAGAATCAATTCAACTACAACTAAAGGGTTATGAAAGGCCGTTATAATAACACTATTGGAAGTAAACTATTGTTGACTTCAATAGAACAGTCATATCACATACCTAAATGAATTAATTGACAAATAAATCAGTATGAGATGAATGAACATCACACTCAAACTGATTAGCATTAAATGTAGTCATCTTGGCAATTCTAGATTATTTTGTCTAAATCTCACCAAATGTAGCTGAGAAGTGTAACAATACCTATTATAATTATCAAATAGTTTGTAAAGTGTCTTATTGGTGGTCAATAATCGACCAACCCCACGGTCCCAAATGGAACGTATACAATATGCAAGTACTGGGTGTGTTCGGAGTTAAGTCCTTTTTGATATCATTTAAGAGTAAATTTAATACCAAACTTGCAATGGGAAACCAAATCAAAAGTGAAAACAACCTCTCTCCAAGTAAGAACATTGATGCCGGTTGACAAAATCCTTAAGTGACTTAGACCAGAACAAACAAATAGGTGTGAAAATGCCCTCAGATGCACAATCTTCACACATATACAGTGAAGCTGGGTGGCATTTACTTTGAAAACATCCATTTAGTTTAATGTATTCAAATGATGGCATCTCTGTGCCCTGTGAAAGGAACTGTGAATGTTTAATGGGCTAAATAACCATTAAAAACCTCAGATGCTAGGAAAGAGGAGTCATGTGTCAAAATCACAAACAAATGCAGAAGTTCAGTATTTAGTGGCGCATAAAGCTCAACTAAACCAAGCAAAATGGTTATGAAAATGTCCCTAAAAGGTATTTCACTACTCACCAAGCTCAGCCAAATTCCCAAAAGCAATGAGACACATTTCTGTCAGCGCTGTGTTGTGGGAGTGGATGCCTAGCAGCTTCACCAGAGTGGGGATGACACCCATATTGATCAGCTGGGCTTGTAAGGAATCTGAGAAAAAAAAAGAAAACACAAACGGACAGAGAGACAGAAAGTCGATGTGTCGTTCAGACAGTTGTGTCCGTACAAGGAGAGCATGTGCAACATTCATTTCCATTATTCTAACAGTGACATGTTTAAAACTCTGGATTTTAACAGATGTTTTGTTAAACAATGTGCTCTAGGTTTGTGAGCATAAAGTGATGGTAGGGGAATTTCAGATTCCTTCAGGAGAGCCAAAGAAACAATACTTATCATTGCAATGAGACTACATTAGCAATACAACAAACCTGTGTTTTCATAAGCTTGACTTCATTATATTACCTTTTAGTGGATATAATTATCTCTCACTTTTTTTGCAAAATGATAATCTTGCATTTAAATTGCAAGCAAGTGAAAATATTGTTGCCAAATGTGTAATCAGGAAATTAGAATCAGAATTAAGTATATACATTAATATGCTGGGCCAGTTCAGGATGTTGGTATGTGTGTTGGAAACCTGGATTTAATCATCCACAGCCTCAGTTTCCCAAAACCTTAAATGAAATGTGCAGACGCCATTTGACAGCGAGCTGTGGTAGACTTATTAGAAGCCCCTGAAGTGCAACAAAAAAAAGTGTTTAGATTGAGCTTTTCTTTAAAAACCAGACAGGATGAATCACCGGTGGGAATAGGGAGCCCAGAGAGAAAGCAGACCAGGAAACAGACAGGGAATGGTGTAAGGAAAGCCCGGATTAAATTATTTTTTAAAATGTTAGAGCTGTTATACTTTTCAGACCCTACAACCTTCTTAAATTATAGTAGCTGCACCAATTAAATCCCTAAAGCCACATTTGAAGTAAACAGCAGTTAAATCTTTGCTCTTTGTTGCTGTTCTTTATGTGTTCTTCCTCCAACCCTCACTGCATCATTTCTGCTCAGTGTTAGTACATTAGCTGAATATGAGGAGTCAGCTGGGTGCTGGAAAGCTGCAGAAAGCTCATCTATTGAGTTAATGCAGCCAGGGCTGGCATGTTGCAGTCCGATGGATCTTACAATCATGGTATGCCAAAACACACCTTGGCAGGAAGTCTGTTTCTGTCAGATCACACACTCGCTGCTCTCAACAAGACTCGTTATCACAGAGGCACAAAATGCAGGACAGGAAGTGTGTTTGCAGGATGCACCTCTGTCAACTCTGACAACCTGCTCCAAACCGGTACGGATTTAACTCCTCAATATATGATGGCATGCTGAGCATAGAACAACTACATTTATGAAAAATGTTAGAAGTTTACTCAATAGTTTCCAATTCAAACAATTTTTACCAGCATTTCACTTGTTCTTGTATCTCTACATGCACAACAAAATGTAAACAAAACTATAGTAATGTGAAAAAGTCTTGAGAATCCAGGTTTGCCAAACTTATAATGACCATATTTCCACAATTCTCAGTCTCTGTATCAAGATACGTTGAACTATAATGGAAAGCAAAGCACAAACATCATTAAAACTAAAAATTACAGAAAAACATGAACATTATAGAAGCTGTATAATATGTATGCTCTGCACAGAAATATGAGATAAAAGACAACCCAAGACTGAGGAAAAACTTTGGGATGTTCTGAAGGAGGTTTGATATCATTTACCACAAAATGATTATGGAAAACTTCCGGAGTTGATCCAAGAGTTCAAGATCACACTAAATACGAACATTACCTGTAGAAGCAATTTACATTTGAAATGTTCTGAGTGTTTCAGTGCAGTGCATATATTTCATGCATTTTTGTGGTTTTTTTTCTTAACAAAGAGACTGAGAAATATTTATATAAAGTCATTAAAACCCTGAAGAACAAAGCTGAAGGTGACCTGAGACTTTTGCACAGTGTTGTTGACACACTATGACAGTTTGCTCATAATTTTGATGTTACCATGTTAGTTTGGATTGAAACTAATCCACTGAAGCAGCGGCAGACCAACAACTCTTGTGTTCTTTGAGGTAGAATTACAGTTTTTGTCAAAGGGGAGTGGTGGTTTTGGATGTGATACAACAGCTTCACCTCCCCATAAGAAAGATATCTGTCTGATGACAACGTAAAGACATAACATATGAAAACAGATTACTCATAGTGGATCTTTTTTTCAGTTGATAAAATACATGTTCTTGCTGTCCACCATCCAAAGGTGAGTAGCTTAACTTGAACTGCAATCTACTGTCGGAGAAGTATCTTACATTCCAATTAACCAAACTAACCCTTATAGATATTATTATTAAAGCACTTTTCATTCAAAAGAATCTCAAAGTGCTACAGTGAAAAGAGAAAGTCTTAAAGCAAAATACTAAACAAATCTTGGTGGAAAAGCCTGTCTAAATAGGAAATCAACCAATTAATCATTAACAAAAAGAGACAGGCTTATCTTAGCATAAAGGCTAAAGCAAGCGGAAAAGGTACGCAATTACCTACTACAACTTAATAACTGACAGGGATTTATAGGATTTGTTTAATGTCTACATAAATAAATCTAAACAATTTGCAGCTCATAAAGGAAGTGTAACACTGGCACTATTCCATGGCAAACAACAGTTCATTATTAAAGGTAGTAAAAGGTAGCACCACATGTTTCTGAGACATTCCTACATGCATGTATTTTGCTAGTTTGTATGGAACTGATTACAAGCAAAGCAGCAGCAGGAGTGCTAAATTTACACCCTACGCATTGGAAAAGAGGAATTAGTCTTATAGGAAGGAATAGCTAATGACCAGGCTCTATGTTTTGAGTCTATTACTGCAGACTTACAGTGAAGGGGGAAATGAAACTGCTGCTATTAAAGCTACTGTAGCACTCAGCAAACATTAATAACTGCAGATTACCTCCCAGGTGAAGGTGAAGTGACAGAGCATGGGGAGAAAAAAAGATCAGGAGGAAGTCAGCCCCGAACAGAAAGCAACAGAATCTTCTGGTAAATAGACAGTTCAGAGCTACTCTGTGAAACAATAAGGCATCGTGTTCGTATGAGAAGAGCATCTGCTGATTAGTTGAGATTAGTTAACAGTTGTTTTTGGGGGAAGATGGTCATTACCATTATCATTGCTATAGTTCATCAGCATGCCACAAAAGACAGTCAAGAGCTTCTCATTTTCCGGCTCAGTATTTTGGGAGAGGGATTTAATGTGTTCAGCTACTATCTGAGCCCCTCCTGCCAGGTCAACTGCACTCCTGCCCTCATCTGCAAAACAAAGAGGCCAGGACAGAAATCAACCACAAAGGAAAGAAAATTTAAAAAAATAAAATCATAATAAAGGCATGTAGCCACGACCTGGGAAAACAAATGAAACCATGTTAACGTAAGCAATACAAAACAATCAAATTAATGCAAACTAAGGTTAGAAGTCTGCTACAAATGCTGGATCAAACAAAAAAACAGTGGAAAAGGAAAGAATTAGGTTCATAACCAGTGCATGTAGTCTAAGTCACAACTCATTTTTAGGGTTTTTACTGTTCAAGCCATAAAACAGTCCTGGTTTTGGGGTTTTTTTTGTAACAATGGTGGCCGTAATTCTTTCCTTTTACTTCATCACTTTCTACAGCAACAAAATATGGCAAAAGCTTCCCTTTCCTAATTAATTACAATTTCTCCCCTGTATTGAGTAATTAATACTACAACTACACACTACATGTAACAAACATAATGATTATGCATTAATGTGTAGTATAAGTATGTGCTGTGTGCTCTATTGCAATTGCAGAAAATAAGAGGTGAAAACTATTATACATCTCATATACTTACAGACATTTCTGCAGGTTTTAAATTCAAGACTTTAAAGCCTTTTCAGACCATTGGAAATGCTGCCAGTATGGATAATTCCCATCAATGCAGACAAAAAAACAGCACAAAAAGGGATATTCTTGCATCAGGCCAAGCCAACCAAGCAATAAGTACGCTGTTCTCATGCCAGATCTCACTGAAATTGCAATCTGGGCCTTAATGGATACTGGTTTCACATTGGCTTCGCTTTGTTACAGTGTGATCAATACTACTTTAAAGTGAGAGTGAAGTAAGCACAACAAGAGTTCGTAAAAGACAAAGTTTCAGTGTGTAATAAGCAGTGGAAACTAGTGGTAAAATTAGCCAGCAGCAGCCACTTGTTTTGTCCACTTTGGGCTTTTTAGTTGAGGGGATATGGTCCTCACTTGAACATAATAGGTGGCGATAATGTACTTGAATATTGGATGCCATCTACTGCTATAAAATAGAAAAAAAAACAAGAGGAAGTTCATTGCAAACTACTGTAGAAACATGGCAGACTTGATAAAAGGAAAACCCCTCCTTCTGTACACATATAGAGTTCCTTCAAACATAATAAAAACATACAATTCATATTTTCAGGTGATTATACAAAACTGAAAAGACATTTATGAATATTATGTCCCACTGCAGTGACTAGATCCCTCCAAATACCTGAAAAGATTACACACTGGACCTTTTAACTCTTCATAATCCAATACCTTTTGTCAAAACCCTACTTTTAATAAATTCAAATGAGTAGATTTTAGATTTCAGGATGTGTGGAAATGCTGCTATATCTATGGTGCTCTGTCCTTCCATTGTTTAGACACATGCTGACATAACAGTGATAATCATTGTTGTCTTTCTAGGAGGTTTTGTCTGGTAGGCCAGCTGCCAAAAGAAGACTTACATGAGTCAGCCCTCTTGGATTCAATGTGTCTGTTACTTTCATTCACTTGGGGCATCATGCCATGCCTGAAGTCCCAGCTCCATGGCAAAGCTATAGTATCACCCATTTGTGTAAGAATGTAGATTCAACAATGTAAGTGACTTCAGGAGATGACAACAGGAATGTGGGCTTCTGGTAAGAAGAAGTAATATAGATCCAGTTCTGACCACTTCTATTTCCCTGCTCAGTCTCCATACCGTAGCTTTATGATTTTGGAATGTCTTATGACCTCCCTTTGGGTATTTTAGAACAGGTTCAATGGGGAAAAAGGGGCAGTAGGGTTACAGTTACAACCTATAAGGATATTAAATGAAAGAATGCGATCATGGATACATGTGTTCAAAAGGAGCTTCACTTATGGACAAGGTGAAAAACTCTGATCTCTGACGGGAAGTTGGAGTTGAACTACTGCTCCTTCACAATTAACAAGGGGTCAGGTGAGGCTGTGATTACAGCATGGTGCCTCAAAAAAAAAAACACATTCTTCAGTCCTGTTTAAGTCCCTCTGTAGCCAAGTGATTCAAGCATATGCTATATAAATCCAATGTCCTTCTCTGACTTCAGACCAGGGGAACTAAAGAGTCACATCCACCTTCTCTGTCATCTCTCTACTGTCCCTTAAATGTCCCCACCGTCTGCCACTGAATATTATTTAAAAGTTATTCCATTCATGACCTTAAAACCACTTTCAATGTAAAATCCAAACCACAATGGAGCTGAAATTCTTTCCCAAATCAAGGATTGGCTTTGAATGACATTCAAAATGAAATCCAATTTGAGCATCCAGGTTAAAATGCATCTAAATTAGGGCTGCACAATATATCGAAAAAACATCGTTATCACAATAACAGAGAGTGCAATATTCATTGGGCATGCAATTTATATATAAATATTTTTTCATTAACTTTCTGTTTTACACACCATGGGGTACCAGAGTGGTTTTCTCTACCACTCTAACATCCTAGTTTTTCTGGCAAAATAAACTGAAGTAATGCTACAGCTGCTGGTGAAATGCAAGTTTACGTGTTATTAATGTTGAGAAGATGTGAATATTTTCAGAGCACAACTTTGGGCAAGGCCTGAACACTTATATTTAAAGATTTTATTTTCATATGCAGTATTTACCAAACCAGGCAAGCAATGTTATGAAACACATCCATGTCATTTACACATTGTTATATGTGAATAAAATGACACAATATTTGACTATGTTTGGGTCTGAAGGTCTATTGTAGAAGCAGCACCAGGTTCTAGGAAAGAATTGTGTAATTGATTGTAGTAGTATTTTGTCTTAAATTATAAATAATTGAGTCAGCACACAAACAATTGGCTCATTTTAACATTAAGGAACATATTTCTCAGTAGATGAAATTGGCATTTCTTTAGGTGAATGAGAAATATTGCAATATTATCGTTATCGCTGCAAACGCATAATGCAGCCCTAATCTGAATTACATTTCAAACCATCTCTGAATGTGCTTCAGATTTAATGTGTAAGCCTTGTATTGCATTTGTTTGACTTCTGAATAAAATGTGAACCTAAGCAAGTCTGGATGCAATCTAGATATGCCCCCCAAAAAAAAAAGATTTGGATGGGCAGTGAGCTGAAAGCCTTATTCCACGTTCAGGCTGCGTTGACATTGACTTGTGAGGGAGAAATGTGTAGTCTGTCATGATTCTCAGCTACAATTGCAAGACTGTGCTATCGTCTAATCGGACACAGTGACCATCATATCGGACTGAAATACACAGCTTCACGTCATCTCACCGTGCATACATTGTGTTGAGCTGTTCATTTATGCCGCTGCACCAAAACTAAATACCAAGGCATCGAGGCTCGGTCCAACTTTCTGATGTGTGTGTTTCTTTAAGATTGCGAGCAGCTGCTTCAGCGCTCCCTCCCAGCGCGTCTATCATAAAACCATGCCAGCTTAGTGAGACCCCCCTCTACTCAAACAAATGTCAGATCCCACTAGATTCCACAGATATGCAGCTTTTCAACAAGATGAGAAAACTATGCACCGCGACTGACAGCTGTGATTAAAGCCTCTAAAATCCCCGAGGTCAGTGCTCAAATTCTCTGCTGGCACTTGGCTAATGACGTCTCGAAGAACATTATTCAGTGTGTTTCAGTAGCACTGTAAACATTAAACCTGCAGCTGTAAATAACACCCCTTATCTGTGTAAAATTCTGATATCTATATCTTATTCTCTAAGTTGATGACAGCATTTTAACAGTTTGTAAAAAAAAAATAACAAATTAAAAAAAATCCAGTGGTTTAAGTTCAGTTCTTTTAATGTTTCCAAGCGAGTAAACTTTGGAGTCCAAAATGTAGGGCACAGCTATTTCATTGGTTTGAATTTTTCACATTTGTGGACCAACAGAGAAAAAAAAATCATCACAACATGTATATTTTCTTTCTACATTTACAATATAAAACTGTAGTGGTCAGAGTGGCTGATATTTAATGCACAAATCATGTTTTCATTTTTGAATCTAGTAAAATAAAACAACTTGGTAACAATAAAAATTGAGACACAAAACCCATGCTGCTATGTACTGTATATCCAATCCAACTTTATCTGTAAATAGTGCATAGTATATAGTGCATTTATACTGGATACTATTGTTAAATTGCACATATCTCTACTCAACAGCTGTATGTTTGTACTTAGTCATAGCGGTATTTCCTATTTCTATCCATACTGTTCATTTTTTAAGCTTAGTTCTCTTCTATTAAGCTCTGTATGTTGTTTAACTGTTTTTATATTGGGCATTTTACAGAGCTGAAAGCAAAACCACATTGCACTGTGCGAGTTAATTTTGCAATCATGACAATAAACTTGATTCCAATTATAAAACTGCAGAATTTCAGTTTCTTAACTATTTGAAGTCAGCATTGCCCTTGCTTAAGTAGATCTAATCTACAGTAAATAAATGTCCACAGGTACTAAAATAACAGAAATAAATAGTTAAAGTGCCCTTTATAGCAGTTTTTAATTAGGACATAGCAGCATTTCCTTGTTTCTGATGGAGAACGCTTGTCTGTATTAATTTTTTGTTCCTGACCTGATGATGCTGATGGTCTCAAAATGGCATGAATCGGTCTATCTTTATCTGACACCATTACACACACACACTACGACACAACAAGAATGAGATAGAAGGTGAAGTTTCAATGTCAGTGTTCTGTTGGCATGGCAGCTGTTGAATATGAAAGACAGCGAGATGTGTTTAGTCAAAAAGGGATGATCAGACAAGGTACAGATGGCAGCGAGCATACTGCGATCATATCATGGCAACTGCACCTGCCAAGTGTATTCTGTTTGTGTGTTACAGAAGGAAACAGCAGAAGTATTCGGTTCGGTCAGTTTATACAGTTTTTCATTTTCAGTATTTGTGAGATCAGCATGTTGGGGAACAAATGAGTGGTGGATGAAGTGATTGTCCTTAATGTTATGGCCACTTGGGGTTACAATACTCAAAAAAGAAAAACTGGGGAAAAAAATTATATATAGACATGTCACAGTATAGTAATGTAGACAGAACAGTTTTTCCTCAGACATAATATAGACAGACAGCTTGTGTGTGGAACCCTGGTTTGGATGGGAATGCTGTGGCTCAGACTTGCAGCTGTTACCTTATGAAACACCTAGTTCACCCTAAAATGAGGATGAAGTTATATTAACTTGTTAAACCATGGACAATTTGTTTCCAGTCGGAGCCATTTCAATGTAAGACAAAAGAATAGATTAGCCGATAGCAGAAGCTTCATTCATATAAAACCAAATTATGACCAGAAAATAGCAAAGGCAAGACAAAATTGGTAATAATTGATTCATAATGCGACTTTTAATTTTTCATGTCTTTGGCTCGTTCGGTGAGTTTTAGAGGTAGAGAAATAATTGTACTGTTGGATCTGCTTTGCGTTAACTCGGCAGAGCAAAGTTTATCACATTGGTCTTTGTTTTATGAAATTATTCATGGCATATACTGGTCTCTGACTGTTACCTTTTTTTTTTATATTTTCCTATTTAAGTGACTGTTTGCTTTTAACTGACCGGTCTTCTGTTTACATGGATTTATAGCATGTGTACATTCTCCTGAGACCCAGCAATGGATTTTTATCCTCTGCCGTGGACAAGAGTTTCACAGCTTTACGTTTTTTATGTCCACCAAAAAAGACTAGATAGACAGACAGAAAGAGAAAAAAATGTATCTGAAAAAACTGTTGCATCATGCCGTTTCCAATTAAGGTAATTATTTAATGCAAAATGTGGAAAATGTTTATTTACTGGGTCTCAGGAGGATATTGCTACAAGCGTTGCGTAGTATTACCATGGTAACGCAGACAGAACTGTGCCAGGTGCAAGAGGGTAAACTTCATTTAAGGACATTTACTTATGTAGCAGTGAATAAGACCATGATCAAATAATACACAAAATAAAAAGGTTTTATGGAACATACTGTAATCTAGTATTTCTTTCTCATTCTGTTACAGCTGTGACAGAAAATATGAAAATATCCCTTTATAGTCAAACAGCCTGTATTAAAACACAGTGAGTGAGAGCCAACACAAGAAAGTTGACCAACTTTATTTGCAGTTGTAAAATTTTTCTGTAATTTTTCATTTTACATATTGATGTAGTTGTTACATAGCCTTGTTGTCACTGCAATGCAGATATTGTACACAGACTGTTGCAGAAGAAAAGATAATAAAAAAAATAAAAATTATACATCAGTGTCACACTCTTTATCTGGTGTGACGCTGCGGTGCTTCTGTTTTTGTGTATTTTCATTGCTTTTTAATTACATTCTTTAAATAATCCAAATCTCTTTTCTTTGAGTCCTGCAAGTTCACGTTCTCTTTCTTCAGATCAATATGTTACTTAATGCGTATGAATAGGAATGTTTGTCCCTAGCATAAAATCTTCAGAATTCAACTCCATCAACATCCAGTTAATGAACGATGACGCAGAAAATTCACTGTACGTTTAATCCCCAAAGCTGCTAAAGCTGACTGCAGCAATATGTATGTTACTGGTTTTCCATTGCTGCTCTGATCGTGGAGACGTGGTTCATGAGGGATTCAAGGTTTCTTAAGCAATGCAAATTCTTACTTACGGCTGTCATAGCAGATGTTTCCAAGAGCACGGCCAGTCTGCAGTAAAACCTCCTGGTCGGTGGAATTTAACAGCTGAATTAAAGGAGGGATGAGGCCGGCTTCAACACACGGACTCCGCATGAACTCTGGAGAGAAAGAGGTCAATGTAAGTGTTCTCATTGCCTTCAGGGACCAGTCTACAACACCACATTCACCACGTATGAAATGCAAATCAGTACAAATATATAACCACAATTCTTATAATACAGTTGTTCATCCCTGCTGATCTACAATTACAGATAAAGATTTCCACTGGGGAATACTCCTGAGGCTTGATATGAATTCACAAAAACTACTTGGTTGTCATACTGAATGCAGCTTTCCACTTGAGAAACTCTCAGGAAATATAAAACCATGCACTTACAACACTATCAATTACAGTGGCTATTGATCAGAGCGACAGGGGTCAGCAGACATGTTTACTATACCCTTTGTAATTGAATACCAAATTAATGCAGCTGCGGATTCAGAATTTTACTGTTTGACATATCGTGATGTTACATCTACATGATTCTGCAGAAGGCTTTTATCTTGAAATGATAGATACAGGAAGTAGATGTGAGTGAGAGAGAGGATGATAGAGAAGAGAAAAAGAAAGACAACTGAAAAAATGTAGATTTAACCAATAAAGACCCAAACATCCACTGGTGACCAGAACCATTTACTGATATAAAATGTTTAATAACTCCTGAAAGACTAAACCCATTAATACATGCAAATAATTGGTGTAAAATGCAGTTTGGCATCTTTTCATAGTCATCAGAAAGGCGCCGTAGTGAATGTGGAAACACCGTCTTCTCCAACATTGATTCACTGGTAAAACCCATGGAATTTGTTGTGGAGTTGCTGTTCTTATCTTTTTACTGTCTTGTGTTGTTTTTAATGTGTATTCTCCTGTTGTGCTCTTGCTTGCCTGTCAAAGCACTTTGTAAACTATGTTTTTAAAGGTGCTATATAAATAAAGTTATTATTATTATTTGATGACAGTGGACAGTGGATGTAGACACTTGTTTTATGTTCAGTTAATTATATTTTTTCCAAAAAAGTCATTTCTTCTGTTTTCTCTGTTTCTAATATTCTAACCCTCAAATTTAATCAGAGCTTTTATGAACATCTACAGGATCAATAACTTAAATAAATGAAAATACTACATTTTTGCTGAAAAAACACAAAATACAAAAGATAATATTATGATGAACAGTGATAAATCACTTTTTTAAAAAATTTAAATATAGAGAAAAAAATATTTTGGAACTGCAACTTAACTAAGGCCAGTGTGTCCCAAGTCAGACACTTCAACTAACACAACATAAATTCATTCATTCTTTTTCTGAACCGCTCAGTACTCAAGAGGGTCGCAGGGACGCTGGAGTCGATTCCCAGCAACCATCCCGGTGACAGCAGCACATTCTGTGGATGTGTCGCTAGTTCATCACAGACAAAGGACCAGTCACTCTCACATTCACACCTACAGGAGATTTACAGCGACCGATGAACCTAGTACCCAGAGACAGCCCACACAGACACAGAGAAAACATGCAAACTGCACACAGAAAGGCCTCAACTGACTGGTGCTGGAGTCCAATCAGGAACCCTTCATGTTGTGAGGTGACAGTGATACCCGCCACCCCAAACAGGTGCAGTTTTTTGGTTGGTTAAGTATCATTCAGATAACGTCTAGCTTGCTACATGGAACAATATGTCATTCATATAATTTTCTTAGCATTTGTCTTTACCTGCATTCAGAAAATAGTGCTTTAAATGTGTCCTAAACTGGACACATCCTTTTCTCAGAATAAATGCAGTGCACTGTAGAGGACATGTCTTGTCAGACCACTTCATTTATAATATGTTGAAATTATGGTATAGTGCCTAATGACACTAAAATATGGCAGCTTTTATGTTTTGTTAACTTGTCATTTTATGTGTTTCTTAAGGCACAGGTATAATGCATTTTGTAACTGGATTATGTGTAAGTAGGTCGATGATGTCGATGCTCAAATGCTATATTGTGCAGCTCTATCTGTAAGTCACTAAATATCAGTGAGATGGTGTCGTTTGCACATCATTAATCAACACCAGACAGCTGCATTACAGCCAAAGCAGTGCAATGCACAGTATTTATTTGCAATGCTGATAGTGTAAAAACACTGAATACTGAGCTGAGAACCAGCCTATCCCTCGCAGAGAACCAGAAAGAGCAATAAAGAGCAGTTTGATGTTTGTAATATTGTTAAAAGCAAACCATCACATTACGGACATGATGAATATTTATATCAATCCAAGCTGACTGACAAGCAAATAATTTTAAATGGTTAATTCAGAGTTAACAGTGGTGTATGATGGAAGAGGCTGTGTAAGACAATGTTTACATGTTTCATCTCCACTCAGTTTCATGTCATAGTGTTCTTGATGTGGAGAAGGTTTCTTACCAGTGTTCAAACTCATGTTCTCATTTTAGACAGGTTCGTCGTCTTTTCATGTTAAATCTTTCCTAATGCAGCCTCAGAAAAACTGAATCTGTCCAAACTGTTGCACAGAGAGCAAGTCGTCTTTAGCCCAGCAGCCACTTGGCTGCTTGCAAACGTCTCCGGAAGCAGTGACAGATAAATGCCAGCGGGTTGTTGCCAAGCTTGGCAAACTGCTGGGGAGTGATCATTAGCTGCAGTCTTGCACGCGACTTAAAACCCATTCATTATCCTAACCTTTTCATGCCACTTGTGCTTTTTCTGCTTTAAAAGCTTCTCCTGAGCTCTCGCTGAAGAGATTCAGGAAAACACAATCTCTTTGACACTGAAGTTATGCAACCTTTCAGTCCTTACACAATAACCCCACACTGAGTGACAGGTTTGATTTAAAAAGCCAAGCAGGGATGCTAAGTCTAGTTCGGGTTTGAAAAAGCACGTCAGTCAAACTCCTGTTAATACAGGATTTAAGTATTTTCATTAGGCATTCATCACTAGGAAGATTGCTTCATTTCTATTCAGATGTACTTGTGAAGCAATAAAAAGTGATTACTGACAAATGGAGGAGCAGAAAGATAGTCGACTGATGGATTGGGAAACTGAATCTCACCATTTTTGGCCACCTCAGCAATGATGTTGGCTACTTTGGGGGTGCAGGAAGACTGGGGGTTTAGCAGGCTAGGAAGCAGTGGGAGGACTCCCATTTCCTGGATCTTCATACTGGCTTCAGTGTCTGCAAGCGAAAAGACACACATTATTGGAAACACCTCTCAGTAAGGATGTATTAATACATCGGCCAAACAGCAGTATTTCCAAGATCAGCCTTTTCAGTTGCCATCAGATGATTAAAATGACATTTCACCAATGCCTGTGGCTGACATTTATTTGTTGTAACATATTTATGGCTTTTTTTATATTTATGTGATATTCAAAAAGAATGTGATGAAGGGCTGAGGTACAGTATATCCATAATACTTCTCCAGCATAAAAGGGGAAATAAATCACAACAAAAAATAAATCAAAGACACAAAAACCATTGGTACTAGCTCTAGCTATTGGAATGTGAATGTGGGCTAAACTTAAGATCACTAAAAATGTTACTATAATATGTTTTAATTTTCCTTTCATTATTTCACTTGCTTCTGAAGAGCAAGATTAGTGCTAATAGGCAAGATAATCAAAAAAATCAATCCATAACCAGATATATGCAGTGTATTGGGGCTATTAGCTTTTCTCTGCAGGGAATAAGACATAGATGGCTGTTGATTGGCCAGGTTTTGGGTGTTGGAACAAAATGCTTGGCTGTGAATATTATATAGTAGGGGTCATCAAGTACATTTGTCTAAGTGTCAGAATTTCTCGAAACTAGACACTGTGGGAGCCAGATTTTCAAATGAAAAAACAAAAAACTGGCAGGTTATTTGAGCTTATTATCATTTAATAAAATACATTTTCTTAAAAAGTAGCCAACCACAATGTGAACAGACTCCTAAAAACATAACAAACCCATCATGATAACTGGTGACTTAGGTCCAACTAGAAAGGCTTTGAGAAAATGATAAAGGGGGTGGTTAATTGTGCTCACTAATGGATAAATTATAATACTAGTTTGATTTTAGGGAGATTAACATGAAAACCACTGCAACTAAATCTAAAGCTCACATATTCAATAGTGAACTGAGACAAAGTGGTGCAACCGACATAAGGCTGATAATAACACAAGATTTAATGCACTTCTTCCAAAGCTGCAATATTTCCAGTCAGCGACTGTAGGAAGAATTGCTCATTCAGCAGCACAATGTGGGCCCTTAAACATTACTCAGCTGTCTGACTACGTGGCTTTAATCAGTCACACGTCAGCCCGGGGCCTCAAGGACTGTGCACCAAACCTTAAGACAAATCATTTTAGGTCTGCTTTTAATAAAGGTGCCATGTCATTTGTTGTCTTTTTTTTAATTACATTTTTGGTTTTATTTGTTGATTTTTTTAATCATCTAAATTTAAGACATTATTTTTTTAACTGTAGTCTGGGAATCACTTTGGGCTTTATGTTTGTATAAAGGGTACCACATGCACATTTGTTGAGATCAAAATGGATTTCCAACTCATTTATTAATTTCTCCGTTGCTTCTGAACATTTTGCTTCATGAGGCACTTCATGGCATTGGATTATCAAATGTGCTGTAAAAATAAACAAACCAAAGGGAGGAAAATGTTATTTTATGACACAGACTGTACTCACTGTTGTTGGCGAGTGCTTTCAGCAGACAGTCCAGACAGCTCTCCACGCTGTCAGTGGCGCTGTCTGTCGACGCAAGCTTCAGCTTCTCCAGGGCTTCACTCAGGTTGTCTGCAAACAGAAACACTGCATGAACAAAAGCTTGAAAGGAATGGTGGGAAAAAAAATGACCAGACTAGGTTTCATAAGCACATCCCATTCAGGAAGAGAGGAGATAAATGCTTATTGTTATACAATGATGGCTTTTCAACTGTCACATAAAGAGCAAGCTTAAGCCATCAAGCACTGCATCTAAAAATTCCAAGTCAAAGTACTTAAGACTTGCAGTCATTACTGGCAGCACCGACTGTATTTCATTATGAAACAGCTGCAGGCACACAGTGTACACAGGAATTTAGAGCACGGACTAATGGCTACCTTTTAGGATAATAGAAGTTCATTTCAATCAAATATCTTGTCACTCTTTTGTCTTTGGAAAACAGTATGTGTAACAAGTTAAAGGGGAAGGGTCTAAAAGCCGCAAGGAAAGAAATACAATAAATGTTAGAGAACTGAGTGCACAAGATGACGTTTGTGCACTGAAAAACTGGACTACAGGAATCATTCACTGAAGACTGCGTCCGTGTTCTCATCTGAAGTGTGTGTGGTTTCATCTTGTATGCAAAACCCACAGGCCTTAAGCAGTCGACGTGGCTGAAAGCTTTCCGATGACTGGTCGAGGGGCCTTGAGGCTTTCCTAGAATGGACATGTCTGTGGCAGACGAGTCATCTCTAGTACATATGGCCACATGGAAAGGTTACTGTTGTAAGATATAAAATGCTGATGATATCAAACAAACTAAAAGAAAAAACCTAAAGTGCTCATTCATTCTTCCCCAAATAAAATGAAACTGACACAGCTGAATGGTGACACTTCAAAAGTAACAGAAGACTGAAAAAGGAAAAAAAAATTTCTCTGTTCACACATTTGTCAAGTTTTAATGTCAATAATCCCCCAACTCCATACAAAACCTGACAATATGAAATATTACTGAATTACATTTTCTTTGATTTGACAATTACATTACTGGTATTTCAACTAAGTTCTAGATTAGGTTAGATTATGGCTCTAGATTGCCATGTTTATTACTAAGATAACTGGAATCAGCTCTGACAAAAGAAAACATTTTGGTCAATCCCTACAACATATTTCAATCAACCTCAAACTCTTTTTACATTGCTTATTCAGTGAAAGACTGTTTTCCCTCTATGCTAGCTAATGACGGTTTCCCCTCGGAGATTTATTTGTTTATACGAGCTGCATTTTGTGATGTTTCACAGCAAAACAACTTGTCTCATCCATGAATCAAGAACAGTGCTACATCTGTACTGGATCTCCAAATACAGTTCTATTTACAGCCTAATGCAGCGGACTCGTATTAATCATGCACAACAACGAGGCTATATAATGGCTCACATGCTGGCAAAAGCCTATAAAGCAGGAAGCTTAAATACAGTGTGTTTTATTAGAGCTAGAGATGCTTGTTCAGTCTGTTTATACACTGCATTGCCTTTTGGATTCACTGCAAAGCCTGATGAGGCCCCACCTGAAAGCTTCAAGTCGAATACACTACTACCTAATCCATCAAACTAATCTGAAATTAACCTGCAAATGTTAATGGTTGTTGCATTAATGCTTAGTAATTCTAGCAAACCAGGTGATAACATTTAGGAGTGCAGTGACCTGGTTGTTGCAGACAGTTGCTATGCGACTGCACAACCTCACCACCGTACAGTAAGGCTGTTCAGCATGGCCAAATCTCTAATTCCAAACGGTCATTTCATACCTCAATGGCATTTGCAAAACAGCAAATGTTGTGAAAACTCAATGAATAGATAGTGACCAAGTGGAAAGTCCTATTCCTTATTACATCTGTAAATATATACTCAATAAATAAAAGACTCTTGTTTGATATTTTTTGTCTTTTTATTAAGTTAATATTCGTGGTTGAGCATCATTTTTAAAGCACAGTTTTTGTTATATGTGACAGACTTTCCATTCTGTTTTAGGTATAAACTCCTGTGTTGTCCTTCTGTTCAGAATGTTTACATTCTGCATCATATCCATTTTCCTCCAAGTATGTTGCCTTCATGTAAATTTCCTGCCTGCATCTATGCAACGATAAAGAATACAAAGTGTTCAAATAAAATATTGCCATGAAGACACTATAAACTGTATTTTCCAACAGGCTTATATGCCTGTTGTTATTTCTGTTCTGTTTATCCTTTTGTTGTCCCTTGCACAGCTGTGTGTGTGTTTTGTTAAGCAGGAGAGGAAAAGCTGTGATTGTACTATAATTTAATCATATTTGTAGAAAACAACTGATGAGTGCTCTCTGAGTTAAGCCTATTTTTTAATCTAAAATAGCCCATTTTTCTTTTTTTGTCAAGTAAATGTTTTGCAGCAGACCACAATTTAATTGAATAAAAATGCTCATGAAACATATATATATATATATATATATATATATGCACAATAATTTGAGCATCGTCATCGCAATGTACATGTGCGCAATAGATTGCAGGTACTGTGATGTAGGAGGCATATCAAATTTTATTTCCCAACTCCATTCTTCAAAGTTTAATAATATGCTTATTAATAAATGTTTTGTTCATTTTTAGGTCCATGTGATCTACAAGGTGCATGTAGAAATCTTAAGTTGGAGGTATAATATTATATTATGATACTTGGATCTCATTATTTATATACTAATATGTTATTATTTAACTGGTCTGATTCACTTCTGCTGTGTGTGGCCCTGAAGTAAAATGAGTTTGACACCCCTGTTCTATATAGTCCAACCCTTTGTATTAAGGTATGCATTGCTATCTGGATATGAGATTGTGGCCATAGTACACACTCCTGTAATACAGTATATAGTAGATGCCACATATGAATGAATATGAGCCATCTGGCAAGGATTAGATTTTGTGTTACCTTCAAAGTGTCAACCAATGACTACTGTGCCTCTTGAAAGGGTTTTGGAGTGAATGTTTAATATAGCCCCTGCATGTGTTTGATGTCTATTTGCAATAAGATTCCATACAGACCACTAGAGCAGACAGAGACCAATGTGTGTGACAGCAACAGTCCCATTTCATAGCAGAGGAGTCCAGTTGAAACAGCAACACAAAGTGGGCTGATGGATCCTATTGCATAACAGCTGTGGAGATGGAGGAGTGCCATCCTCACCATCAGCAGCACTGCCATTTCACAGACTCCACGTCCATTTATCAACTATCCATTTCACGTCCCAGCTGAATCACATCGGGAAATGCATGATAAACACATCCCATTTGCAGTGTTAGAAATGTTAAAGGAGGAAAAAAACCATCACGGCTGGTGTGAGTGGATAGTGGATGGAGAGTCAGGGAAGCTACCCCACCCGAGTACTGAAGCAGACACGCACACGGACGCGCACGTACACACGATTCAGCTAAAGTCAGCTTTTCACACGGATAATGTCTAATGAAACTGAAAACTGCTGGAAATGCCGCGGGGACATTTTGGCAGATGACGCCGGTGCTTGCAGGCGTTTACATAAAAAGCACAGTGCGGTTCAAGTAGCGAGTGAAAACTGTTCGTCTTAGCCGTTAGCTCGCAGTCTACTCACCCATCTCAGCGGGATGTAGCTCCGGGAAATAAACCGGGGTGTCTTGCTCTCCAGGGCAGCTGTGAACCAAGTCGTAGTAGCCAGAGGCCCCGCTTTTCCCCCACACTGGTCAAGCCTTAAACCGCCTTAAACTGGTAAAGTTATCGGGTTGAGGTTAGCTAGCTAGCTAACAGATAGGTAGCGACGGTCAGCAGCCCCGGGGCCGGTGGGTAGTCCCGCTCAGATGGATGCTGTGTACAGCGGCCTGTACACCCGGTGTCTGCTGGCTTAACGCATCTGACTTGCTCTCATATCCACACCGACAGTCAGGACCTGCTGGCTGAGACTCCGCTGGACGACTGCTTCAGTTTGACATACCACCGTCAAGCCAGTCCGACAGGAGGAAGAGGATGGTTTCCGGTCACAGCCTTCACAATAAAACACCGAGTTGACGGACCAGTAGGGGGCAGCAAAACACAGACTGATGGAGACACTGGGGAAACTATTAACCCTTTCATGCATAAAGGAGGAATTTTATTTTATTTTATTTCATTTTATTTTTTTGGCGTTTTTATTCCTCTTGAAAAAAATGACAGGCATGAAAAAACAAAACGATTGAACTTTTTTATATGAATTTATTTTAAATGGAGTTACAAAAATGTTCACTCAGCTGGACACTTTTGAAGTAAAGAAATATTTAACAAACCAATATCAGAAAATTATGTACTGCGTGAAACATTTTTAATGCTGGTAATATGATGTTTTCCTCACATTTTAACATATTCTAATACTAGTTGTTACTCACTTTATGGAGATCCGTAACAAACAAAAAGAAAAAACCAAAAAGCTTTGTTTAACCCATAAAGA
Source organism: Ostorhinchus cyanosoma (assembly GCA_029814465.1). Classification (NCBI taxonomy): domain Eukaryota; kingdom Metazoa; phylum Chordata; class Actinopteri; order Kurtiformes; family Apogonidae; genus Ostorhinchus; species Ostorhinchus cyanosoma. The sequence continues at coordinate 7,828,421 of JAPTYQ010000011.1, forward strand.
CCCACATATCCACCAGTGACCAAAACCATCCACTGATCCAAAATGTTTTATAACTTTAAAACCACTAATCCTATCAGTACGTTGAAATAATTGGTGTAAAATGCAATTTGTTGTCTTTTCATGGTCATCAGATATGACCCATTTGGACGTTCAGAGGATCCGTAGTGAACATGGAAGTTAACACTGTCATCCTCTATAACACTGATTCACCGGTAAAAACCTATGGAGTTTCACAAATGACAGTAGATGGAGACACTTGGTTCATGTTCAGTTAATGATAGACTTGACTGAAAAAGTCACTTCTTTCTTAAGTTTTCTCTGTTTTTGAAATAATAGCCCTTAAATGTAATCTCATCATGATGATTAAAGTACATGATAGGTAAATTAAATATAGGGAAATACCTGATTTTCACAGAAAAAATGCAAAACATAGAGGATAATATATGATATATGATCATGAATCGCTTATGAAATGTTAAATAGAGAGAAAAATTCATTTGGGAAGTACCACAAATGTAGCACTGGGTCTTTATAGGTTAATCAACTGATTTGCACTAAAACATGTTACTACTACTCCTACTCCTACTACTACTAATAATAATAATAATACATTTTATTTGGTGTTACATTATGCTAGCATATTTTTTTCAACTTCAGGGATGTCCTGCTGTAGAAGGATTTACAAGATATTCCTGGGATGTTCAGCATTTCTGTCTTCCTGTTGATCATCTTGATTATGAGTAAAAAGTTGCACTTCACACCACAGGTCAATAGGTGAAGGTGAATGGGTTGATATGGAACTAAAACAACAAAACCCACGAATATACAAGAGAACAGCTGTGAATAGCTGTCCACTGAAATGACCACTAAGAATGGCAGGGTTAAACTGAAACCCAAGAGTAAAAGACTCAATAGACTCAATTCTCAACCCCCAAAGAAATCCATAAAATATAGGAAGTCTCAATATTATCTCAGTGTATCAAGTAATTAAAAAACTGCACATACACCAATCAGTCTTAATATTATGACCGCTGACAAGGGAAGTGGTGATAATGTTGATTATTTCTTTAAAATGTCACTTTTCATTAGGTTGGATATACAATATTAGGCACCGAGTGAACATTTAGTCCTTAAAGGTGAAGTGTTGGAAGCAGCAAAATTACCAACATAATGAAATGAGTGTGACTGACAAGGACCACATTGTAACAGTGTTGACTGGGTCCGAGTATCTCCACATCTGCAGGTCTTGTTGAGTGTTCCTGATCCCATCAAAGTAAAAGACTCCATGTACAAGCACAAAGAGTACACACAAAAAAATATGAACAGTCAACATGACCTCAAAGCATCAAATAATTATCAACAGGCCAGTACTGTACATAAGTGAAAGGAGAAAACTACTTGTGTTTGACCTGTGTGTTATTTCATATCTTGCTCTGCTTTACTACATCTAATTTTACACTATGAATAAAATGACAAGCTTTTAAAGTACAATATAAAACAATGCAGTGTTGACATTTTAGATGTTTGTAAGTTCATAACAGCTCCTAAAATAGTGACTTCCTCTTATAAATTTCACATGGTTTCATTTTCAATAAATGTTCATATCATCCAATATGTCACCAAAAAATCAACAATTAGAGAAAAAGTCTAAATCTGAAAAAAGATCAGTGGATCAGAAATGTTTTCTTCTTTACACTCCCATTAATCAAGCAAGCTTTATGTGTTGCCCCTGTAAATATAATGGGAAATATAACAAAAGTTGGAATATTGTCTAAAATGTGATTAAAAAGTAAAATCTGTCATTTGTTTATGCACCATATTTGTACAAAAAGCAGTTTTTGCTGACCATGTTTACTGTACCGTATGAGTGTATAACAGTATGAGCATTTCTGTTGTTTGCTATTCTTAGAAACTTACCAGTGATGATCTGAAAATATCAAGTTTATCCTGAGGTTGGTGCCGGAGGAAAGGTCATTGGGTCATTAACATTCAGAGGTTGAACTCCAGTGTGGAAGATTGCACTCATTTTGGATTTTTATGAATAACCTATTCCTGAGGGGGGCACTAGAGGAACACTGACAGGTTACTTCTTATTTAACTGGTCTTTATTGTCTTTTAATGTGAGCCCCCATAGATCAGACTCAAATCATGGAATTATGTAACAGGTGCTGATTGTTTTTTAATAATCTCAGTAAATCCCATTTTATTCATTGTGTAACTGGAAGAGCACACAGAAAAACTTTAAGCATGCTTCCTTTTTACCTTTAGGACATTTTTACCTTTCCTACCAGTTTCATTTGCTTTAACTCAATTTATTAAGTCATTCTCATGGTTTAATTGTTTTACTGGATTACCCTCTGTTGTTTATATCATTATTCTTTCTAGATGTTTGTTGCAATTCCTTGACAAATTTGAAAATAAGGTGAGAACACATTTTGACATTTTGTTTAATGGAATGTCTTGTGCTGTTAGATAAAAAAAGAATGAAAAAATAGTACACCTTCGTTTCCAGTTAATCTCCACAACCAGCCAGTAAAATATATATGGCCTTACATGCAGTGAATATTTTAAATACTTTATTACTTGTGCATTGTGTTACATAATTATTGCATAAAGGGGACCAAACCCAAGAATCACTGTG
>JAPTYQ010000011.1:7876097-7891019 GCA_029814465.1 Ostorhinchus cyanosoma
TAAACCAAAGCTTTCTGAAAGTTGCTTTCACTGTCTCTTTTACTCACAGTTCTGATAAAGTTATCTTTCAGTTTGTGCAGGTTTGATCGTAGTATTTCAGTAAATCCACAGCTCTTATAGTCCAAATACCCTCGTCTGTCCTCCTTTGGGGAAATGGATACTTCCTTTTCTCTGTCACTTGACGAGCATCTACTTCTTTATTTCTAATCAGATTATGGGTGGAGTCCCGCAAGGCCACCCACAGCATTCTTTTACTTGTACTTTCATATTCACGGCTGAACTGACGGTGGTATTATTGTATATATCACATGTGAAGGCAAAGCATGAACAGATTACTTAGTAAATTCATAATGATGTTTATAATTTATGGTTATATTTATTAATGTACATCACAATATATTCACTCCACAGGCTTTTTCTAGTGGAAAATGTTTAAATCTATTTCATAAATGTACTCAAACCAGTTATTTGACAACCTGCTCTACCTCCTGAGCCACAGCTGCCCTTGAATGTAGGGGGGCAATTTTCCAACAAGAGCTTTATTTATAAAAAAAAAAAAAAGAAAATCTGCCAATGTCCATCTTGTCTCTTGTACAATACAAAATGCAATGATGTGGTAGGCATCGACAGCGATAAATCTAAATACAGAAATACACAAAGCCCAGATGTTTCAGTGTTACAGGTGATGGATGAAAACTGAAAACTGCCTCAGCCACCTGGAAAAAACTGAATACATTTCACAATTTATTTAAATTATTCACTCATAACTAGTTCTGCCATGTTTTTCTTGCCTTAAATATAACACTGAAGTTTAAAACCAGGCTGAACAAAACAGACAATTTGACATAAAACTGCTGACATTAAAGGTTAAGTGTGTAATCTTTAGTGGCATCTAGAGTGGTGAGGTTGCAGGTTGCATCGCTGGCCTCAATACTAGCCAGCACTAAAAATAGATGTGGCTCAATCCACAATCACTATGGAGTAGAGGAAACTAATGTCTGTATGTTGCATTTCTTCATATCAGTCCCATTTGTCTTTGGTGGCATTAAACCCATAGAGCAGTGACAGAGTCTTAATTATATTGTAGAAGTGACTTCTGTAAATGTTAACAACAAATTCAAAAAGAACTAAACAAATCTGCCAAATTTCATCAAAACTTTCCATTAAATTACAGTGAGAATGAAGTTGTTAGATCATGCAGTGAGAGGAACAACAGTTCCACACTGATCGTAGAAGACATCAGGGCTCCAGTGCAGGATTACTACATCCTGGAGCCACAAGAGACCACAACTCATGTTCTGGGCTTTTTGTGGGGGAATTACTAAACCTGGTGCACACTCACACATACCTTAATGCTGGGTGACATCCGTTAAGAATGTTCTGAGCATCAGTGAAAACTAGTAGTAGGTGGAGCTTCACGTTTCAGTCTCAGCTGATAATATCAGCTGATAATGTTTGTCACAAACCAAACAACAATGAGAATATTTTTTAACTGACGGACTCTTGCATCCCATATGTCAAACCTATGACACTCAGCTGAATAACCCATATAACTGAATACTCTCAAACTCCACTCAAATGAAGTTCTTGTGCAAAACACAAAGATGAAGGAAACTTAATAACAGAGGTATAACCGGCTGAACAGGACTACAGAACAGGTTAACTGTCTGTCATGCGTTATGTTCATTCTGGAGTCCTGAAGTGTCAGTATTTGACTTAAGACCATTTGCAAATCAGCAAAATTCATTAAATCAAATCAAGTTGAGAAATTCAAACAATTCTGATTGGCCACTGGATGCCAAAAATGGCCTCTTCTACTCCTCCAATGAGCATCCACAGCGTCATATCACCGGTGGGCCAAGAGTTTTCAAAACCTAACACACACTCATTTAACCAGGAACTGAAGCTATTCACACAGAAATTAACTAAATATAGTTAAAAACTACTTCAGTAAATGTTAAAAATGGACTTGAGTTTAATTTCAGAGACATTTTTGCCAAAATAAATATATTTAAATGGCAAGAACACACAACAATTCTTATTTTATGGAACTCTACACTCATAATCGAATTATAGAATTACCCAGGTCTCAGTTTTGTCACATACAAAAGATAAAAGAACAGAATATAAAATAGAATATATAAAAGGTAAATAGGGTAGAATAAAAACTACCATAAAATATACAATAATAATAATAAAATGAATTCTTAATATGTACAAAATGGCACAGTATGCAGCAACAGTACAGTTAAAATGATGGAGCATGTAGCAGCAGCAGCAACAGTGGAATAATTATGAATATTTTCCTCCTAAATCCCTAAAATACAGTTCTGTCAGTGGAGTGTCTCACTTTACAAATAAGTCTGAAAGAAAAACAAAAGTCAACTCTGAACTGGTACTTTGACCTCCTTTCTGTCTTTCCTCTTCAGAAGCCTGATTCTCGAACACGTAGACTTTCAGACTAGCGACTATCTGTTTACTTTACTAATATAAGTGAGCTGCCCAGTATGTGGGTGTCATTCTCAGATGTGAAGGGGAACTCCAAATGTTCAGCCGTGGCTATGTTGCATGCTGTGTTTATGTAATTGCTGATCAGAACCTGGCTTCTCACTCTCTCTATCTTTAAATGAGTGGTCCTAAAAAAAGCCCTCCGACCCCACAGCGACTCGGACCTGCCAGGCAGCCTGTTGATGTCAGGCAGCAGCTGAGGCCATGTGTGTATATACTCACAACAAACGCCTGCCATTTCCTGACCTTTTACTCCTCTCACACTCACTATGTCCACTGCGCCACACACATGCATAAAAACCACCTCACACATAGGAGAATCTCATATCAGAATAATCCTCTTCACCTCTGCTCTGATATCACAGTTCACAGATTAGATTGACAGTTCTGAGCTGCCGCCTGTGAACTTTATAACGCTGCGTCTCTTGAGGTTTCATGTATGTTGAGCCTTGAGGATGTGTTGTATACTCTAACTCTCTATTACATTCACATTAAACTAGAAAAATCCCCTTTATTCTGGTTATTAATGATGTAATTATCCACCTACATACATTATTGCCAGTTAGATTTAGTACACTTTTAATATTCATGTGCAAAAATCTCAGAAAAGCTTTATGCAAATGTGGTCAAACCGCAAAAATATCAACCCAAACAGGAGTTTTATAATAAGCATTAGTAGTGGCTTCTGTTTTAATTATAACAGCAGCGCTACTGCAATAAAGGGATGTAAGACAAAGAAAAAAGCAACAATTTCCTGAAGGGAATCCAGGCAATGACAATCACTGTCTTCCAGTAAAACAACAAAAAAATGTCAAATGAACAATTGTAATGTAACTACTGGATTTCATGATGTATTACAGTATTTCAGCATTCATTACTGACATAATGAGATTGTGTCCCAATGATATGCGACTTAATTTTCTTAATTCTAACAGAAGATGACTGATCTTTACCCCACCCCTGAAGGGGAGGCGAGGGTATTGGTTTTGTTTTGTTTTGGTTTTTTTGTCTGTCTGCTTGTTGTACCTGGAAGCACTCGTTCTTTTTGTTTTTCTATATTCCTCTGTTCAGTTCAGATACTGTATGACGCAGATGCAAATCTGAAAATGTGCTCCAACATCATCTTGACAGTGGTGTAAAAATATAAATATTTCAGTGATTTACAATATATATTTTGTAAGTTTGGAGACGCTAAATATATCTTTTGCATCTTGAGCTGAAAATGGTTGGAAACTCTAAACAACACAGTACTGCAGAACTGGGAGTATACTCTATTATAATTGTGTACAAATATTTGCACGAAGAAATGAATATGAGCTTCAAACAAAAAGACTGTGACCAACCCTACAAATGATTAGAGCCCTACAAAAAATTAAGAACTTCCTTAATTATCCCAAACACCATGACAAGTATACTGTATTGATTTCTAAATGTAGCACTAAAGTTATCATTTTATTAAAACCACAATATCTGAAATAAATTTAACGTACACTCCAGTCACTGTAGTTTCAGCTCAAGTTCCTCTTTCCTGAAACACATCATTCACTCTGTCATCAGATCACAGCGAAGCATTTTTTTTTTTTTTGCAAAGTCTAGTACTCCATATAGTGAATGCTACCAGTGCTAATGTTTGATAAAGTTTCTACATCTCAGTCTGTTTTATCCTTTCTAAAATATCTTCAATTGTATCATACAACTGGGAAAATGAACATGTTTAGTGCTATTAATTTAGTCTGAATTGTCTCCTAAGTTCAGTGAATGTCTCAGGAGGTAAAAAAGACAACAACTAGTATCCATCCATATGCTTTGTTTCATCACACATATCCTGATTAGAGAAACACTTTTGATAAATAATGAGCTGGTTACAAAGGACCCATTAAAATATTGCAGAAAAGACTGCGATATCCTATAATTGTCCCATGTTGCAATCACTGGGATCTATTTTAACCTCTCTTACCCACAAACTTTATGCATCCAGTGATCAACTGATTAAATATAAGAGAATACCTTAAGGTAATGTCTTGGTCTGCACAGATTATCTCTGTTAATAATGTAATTGTTGTAATTGTAATATGTTGTTTTTGTTGTTTTATATTCACCAGTAAATATTTTTAACGTATGTTAAATGATTGATTCATCAGGACAAATTGACTTTTTAAGCATGATTTTAAAACCTGTGTTTTAGGAATGAAGTATAATGAAATTGCAATTTTAGGAAACATAAGTTTTTAACTATTGTACTTATGAGCTAAGGTTAGTGTTGTATTGCATGTAATGTAAAGGTTTTATATTGTGTGTGCACCTGCTCAGGGTCTGCAGATGGACAGTAGCTTGTAGGTAACTCTGGTGCAAAGCGTGTCTTCTCTTTGAGATGAATGTATTTGTACATTGTCCCTGACAAATAAACAATTAACTAAACCAAACTAGTGTAATATAATGTAATTGTAGTCCTGGTTCACATTAACACTGGATCCACCTGTTCTTCTAGAGATGTGTCTCCTCATAACATTTACAACTCAATATCTCAGGAGTGGTAGGACAGAGTCGCACTGAATTTGGCAAAAAAAATCTTTGGTAGCCAAAGGTCAAAGGTCAAGACTGCTGTAACTGTTCTTGTGAATGGGATATCTAAAGAATACATTTAGATCATTTCTTTGACTCAGGGATGAAATGATTAAAGTTAGGTGGCCAAAGGTCAAAGGTCAAGATAGATGCAACCTCACAAAACTATTTTTGGGCATAACTGCTTATATCTCAAATAAATACATGAACTGATTATGATACAATGATAGTGGACACATCAGATGAAATTTCTGGTTCTTGTTTTACTCTTATCCCCCCAAAATGTATGTGTATTGTAATGAAAAACTCAAGTGCAGATTTTAGAAAAATATTGCTGTTGTTGTTGTTGTTGTTGTTGTTATGATTATTATTATTATTATTATTATTATTATTATTATTATTATTATTATTATTATTATTAGTAGTAGTAATAGTAGTAGTAGTAGTAGTAGTAGTAGTAGTGAGAAAGGTTAGTGTTGATGTTACCATGTCGACCAGTTTGAAGAGTGGCAAGAATATTAACAATGGGAGCAGAACAGTTCTTTTCTTTATTCTTCTCTGCTAACTTTTCCTGTCTTTCCTTTAAGTTAGTGATTATTTTCATAGTTTTGGTAATAATACTTCTTTAACATGCAGGAATACTTTGTGTGGTCACAAGTTACAAGTCCTGGAAGCCACTGGGTTTCCTAACTCTCTAACTGCATTAAGGTTGTGGAATATTTCTGCATCCTCATGTAGCTCTGAAAAGTCAAGTTTTCATGATGTCATTAAACAAACTGATTTTTAACTTTCTGACCATATAGACTGACAACATTCAAATATTTTGACGACCCCTGATGACATGATTGTGACGGTGTGATTTATTCTTAATGGATAAAGTGTAACTGGGACTCAGTATGTAATCACTGAACCTGGTCAAAGGTTATTACTGATGTTTATGAATGGGAATAAAAACAGAAATGTGTCTGAAAATAAAAATGTGTTCAACTTTATGTATTTAATAGGTAATCAGCAAACTTTTTAAGGAGTTGTTTTAATTCAAGATGGGAAAAATTACGTGAAAAGTAATAAAAGCTCTCAGACAAACATAGTGGAGTAAAAAGTAGATTATTTCCCTCTGAGATGTAGTAAAAAAATTTATAAAGTCACATAAAACAACTCTAATAATGTGTAATTTGTCTTTAAATACAGTCATACGGTGCATTTCCACTACTAGCATCGACCTGGAGAACATACCTGTCTGTTTTTATCTGTGTTCCACCACAAAGCTCATGGTCGTCCCATCAAACGAAGGCGGCGCGATGATCCGAGGCCCCTGCTGTGAGGTGATGCTGATGACCGGCTGCTTGACGCTGGAGAAACCCTGCGGCATCCGGCTGGCGGCGGGCTGCTGTTGTGTCCCGGATGTGGCCTGTGAAGACTTCCCAGTGGCCATGTAGAAAGGACTCTCCATGTACATGCCTTCAGTCTGCTGCGACGACACCTTCTCGCCGCTTTCTGCGTCCGACTGCATCGACATCTGGGACTGGACCAGAGTCCGGGCGGGGATCACAGAAGGTGTGGGCATGAAGCCGGGGTAGATCATGTAGGTGTGTCCGTACGCTCCAGGACTGAGGGCCAAGGGTGACATCTGCATGGGCACCGGCGTCATGGGCGGCTGAGGCATGGGCACATCCACATACTGGCCTGTTTCAGGGTCGAAGAGGCGTTTGGTGGTGGGTTGAACGGGGGTATCCACCAGGTAGTAGTTCCCAGTCGTGGGATCCAGGAGCATTTTCCTTTGGGTGGTCTGGAAGGGGTCCAGGCTCGGAGCAGGTGTCATAGCAGGGGAGAAGCAGTACACCTGTGGGTGATTTGTTGACAGGGGAACAGTGTGGTAGATGGCGGCTGATGGGGTTTCCGGTGAACGTGTTCCCATCACGATACTTGAGCGTTTGGGGGCCTGGTGGCTGTCCTCCTGGCCCCTGGTGCTGGACCCCACAGGTCCTGCAGGAGTGGGGAAGGTGTAGACTGATGTTTTGTCAGCAGACGAGGCTTGTTGTTTGGTATTTTGTTGAGGTTTGACAGGAATGGTTAGGTAGTTCTCATGGTCTGCTGAAGTGTTCAAAAGCTCCTGCACGGACCGCTCTTCTTCCTTCGATTCAACTCCTTCAAATGCACTAACTTTAGTCTGTCTGATCTTCAGGGACACCGGTAGTTTGGGGGACTTGGGGGTAAAGGATTTGGTGCTGAACGGTGCAGTGACTGAGCTCAACGGAGGGGTTTTTGTGCTGGTGTTTGCAGACGTCTTCAGGCTAGAGCTGATGTTTCTACTCGCAGTGGTACTTGCAGCGTTCATTGACCTCACAATGAACTTCTCATCATGGCTGCTCAGGGACTGGAACACCTTGGCGGGGTCTTTGTCGGTGTTGGGAGACATCGCTGCTGCCGGTGGTGTTTTTTCAGCCTCTCTTTTCAGGGTCTTGTCCATGTTGGAGCCTCCTCGTTCTTCTTCTACACCTTCCTGCTCCTCGCTGGTGATCAGTGAGAGCACATGGCTGTCTGTCATGGGATGGGGCTCATTCTTTCTTTTCCATTCATTTTTCTCAAACACATACAGCTGCTCCATGGTTTTCACAGCAGCCTGAAGTTTTTCAAAAGCGACCTGGTTCGTCATCTTTGGTTCAGCTTTTTTATCTGTAATATCTGACGGTCTCCTTGAAGCTATTCTGCTCTCACTTTTTAATCCATTGCCTCCTTCTGAATTATATGAGTTACCTATGGGTGCTCTGCTCGCTGCCTTCTGCACTGGAGCACTTTTAGCGCCCTCTGGAGATGTGGATCTGTCTGTGTCAAACACCTCGCGTTTGCTTAAGTCGGTGAGATTATCAGCCTGTTTTCCATTATTGTTTGTATTCACAGATTGACATTTTATCACTATAGGAGACACAGAGGTGGTATTTCTATATGGCATTTGCTTCTTCAGCTCCAGGTGGCTGTCAGCACTGGACACGTTGGATTTATTTTCGTTATTATCCAAAGAAACAAAGTGATAGGAGCTTTTAACCAATTTACGCACGTCTCTCACTTGATGTATGGGCGTCTGCAGCTTCCCTTTATTACTATTATCTCTAATATCTCTGACCATGAAGTGTGGAACTTTATCAGAACACTCACCCTTCAAAGCTGCGGCCAACGCCTGGGACTTGAAGTCATCTGTTCTGATGAGGCTGGCAGCGGTACAGCCTATATTAGGAGCGCGCAGTTTGGAGACGCTAAAAGGCTCCGTTTTATTGTCTCTGACGCTCCTTAGGTTAATTTTAATTTCCGGAGATTTAGATGTGGTCACACTCCTGGGGTCTGCAATGTATAGAGTGTTTCCAGAGCGTAGTTTTATATCTCCTTCATCTTCACAAGGCGAGTATCTCCTGCTCTGCATCTGCTGTCCAGCTTCTCCGTCAGTGGACAGCAGTTGGATACTTGGCACAAACAAATGGGACATTTTGGTCAGTTTACCGCTGCGCGCTGTGTACTGATCCACCTCTTTGTCGTTAGCTGAGGGCGGCTTCTCCTCTAGAGTTTGATCGTTTTTATGATCCTTTTGAAACTCTAGCTCCTCGTCCTTCCAGCATCTGAATGCGCTATTTTGGCTCCGAAGCAGCGTGCTTTTAGACGCTTCCAATGCGCCTTTTTTAGTATCGATTCCAAGTTCATTTGCTGGTTCCAAATTAGTTTCTTGAGCAGCCGACTCTCGTCTGCGGGAGTCACTCTTGGTATCACATGAGCCACTGTCCACGATGTCCCCTAATTCATCCACGCACATTACGGCGTAGTCCGAGCTGGTCTCTGAAAACTTGGAGCTCTGTCTGTGCAGCTCTCTGCTCCCTCTTCCTCTGTGACAGTCGCTGTCCTGCTGCACCAAACACGGGGAAGGCGCATGATGGGGCTCACTTATCTCCCCTCTCTCCATTTTGCGCTCCTGCTCAAACTGCATCTTCTTCGAAATAACATTTTTGATCACGCTCGAGGCGAATATGGCTTTCTTGTGTGTGTCTTCCATGGTTTTACAGGGCGGCTGGCTGGCCCCTCTCCTCTGGCCGCTTGGCAAAGTGTTGGTAACTTCATATGTGGAACGTGATCCTGCAGCGTTTTGTGCAAAGTTCGGGGGTCTTTCTCCCCCAGACATTCCCGATTTGACATTGCAACGAAAATTAAGAGTCTCTGTGAGTGTGATCACACCACTGTGTCCCTGCCCGAATTTCCCCATTAGCTCTATTTTCTTTGTTGAAGTCGATGCGCTGTGGGGGTTGCCATTCAGGGTGAAGATCTTGCTGCTGGGTGGTTTGATGCTTGCCAGCGCAATGCCCTTATAACCTCTATTCTCTATGTTTTTTGCTATCTCAAATGAGGCCGTTGAGTTTTGATGGGACACAACTCTTTGGTCCAGTCCTTGTGACATGTTCATGTTTCCATACTGCAGGTCGACAAACGTGGACCACCTGTTTATCCCTATACCATGCTCTGATGCAGAGGATTCACTTGAGGTGCTGAAATTAATGGCATCAAAGTAAGGATAAGCCAGGCTTTTGAATGCTCTGGCTGTCAGGTTGCGCACCTCCTTGTCAGCGTCGTCCAGTTCGCTGACAGCACTGGACGTACCGCTGGAATACTCCGTGACCTCTTTTCCCCTTAATTTGCCGCCAAAGTGCAAGTGTCCTGGAGCAGCTATGAAACACTTCGCCCTGTCACACAGAGTCTCTGCCTTCCCATCAACGCCCCTAAACACATAGCGGCTCATGTCTCCGGAGCGCCTGGCATGATAAAGGATATTTTCCTTTTCCTGGATGTTGCTAGGGTCATTTATAGCTCGAGAGGTGGTTCTGATTGACAGGTGGATCTGTCCTCCACTGCCGCTGCACTGCTGCTGGGACTTAGACGCGCTCTCATCTGAGCTGGTGAACTTGGCAGCGTCGCACAGATCACTTTCATGCAGAGTGCTGACTGCTGCCTCACGGCGGTCCCCCCCGCCTCTCGCCGCTCCATCACCGTCAAAAGCATAATCGACAAAGGAGTACACCTGGTTATCATCCTCAATGTCCCAGCTGGCGGAGGAGCCCACCCCGAGGTCGTAGTCCCCCTCATGATCAGAAAGTTCCGAGAGCTGGATCTCATGCGTGGTAATGTAATGGGACTCGTCCTCCGTTACGCACGGGACACACTCACCAAAAAGCACCAAACTAACATCATCGTCCTCCTCCTCAAAGTCATCAGACTCACTCCCTCTGCTCAGATAATTATCGCTGCAGTGCTCCTCTTCAGTTTTTCCTGGTGGGTTTTTGTTCTCGTCCTCCGTGGTCACCTCTGGCTGCGTAAAGACGCGCTCACTCGTGTCTCCTGATTTGGGGTAATCCTCTAACTTTGCGTCCACACAAGGAGGATCCGATGAGAGTGGAACATCCTCTACACATGTCCCATCTTTGGGACCCTCTTTCACATTTTTGTCAGGGTCAGTTTCAGATGGTAACTCCTGATTTGGTTCCGTTACGCGCGAAACACCTGCGCCAACGCTGTTAATAAGTACAGACATTTGGTTTCTCTGTCCCAGGCGAGACTCCTCTGCAGGGTTTGTCCCTCCTTCCGTCGCGTCCACGATCTCCAAATCGACGTATTTGCTTTCGTCCTGCTTCTCCGGGGCATCCTCGAGTCCGTGCGCCGGTTTTCGAGGCAGACCCTTGACCTCTTTGCGAGTCGATGTCTCCACGCAGCTTTGCCCGATCTTCATAGCTGAACCCTTGGGTTTAATCTTACATTTGGTGTCTGGCAGGACAGAAAAGGCAGAGATGGAGCTCCACGGGATTCCTCACTGAGGCGCAGACGTGCAGGCGGAGATGGAGCTGCGCGCAGAGCCCTGTGGCCGGTTACACAGACACTCTGATGACACGGAAGCGGTCCAAACATTCCACTTCACCATGACACGGGGCCTAAGGCCGAGTATCTAAAAAGGGCCAGAGACATCACTTACTGTCTAGGCCACATGGTTCTCAAGTCAGGGTTCGCGGACCACTGAGGGTATTCCATAGGAATAGGTTTTAACTTTCATATGAGAGGAATTTCTCAGCCCTTTCACTGGGATATAATTAGGCTGAAAGGAAAGTTAGGTTTTGACCCCTAATTATTAGAACCTATACAGAACTGACAGACAATCACATTCCTGTTTTAGTCATGAACACCTTATGGTCTGGTTTGAGTTTGGAAACTATTTAGATAAAGACAGTAATGTAATGACACTTTTTTTACAATTATACTCAATACAGACATTTCCTCATTTCACACAAACCAAACCGTATTTTACAGTGCAATAGATAAAATACTTAAAATGTGAAAAATAACAACATATTTACAAAATATTTGTTCATTCTTTTTCATTCTTACTGATGTTACTGTGTAATAGCAATAACAGGACTAATAATAAATGGGGCCATTTTACCTATTTTGGGTAATTCTTTGTATTTCTGTCCTTGTCCATGCTTTGTATTTGAATAGACTTCCATTGTTTACTGTTTTTACTTAATTAAAATGTCTAAACACTAGTAGTAAGTGAATAAAAAAAATATTCAGATTGCTTTTGTATGTGTATGTAAGTTTTATCGTGATAATTAGCTTCATAAAAGCTGGTCTAATATAGAAGCGGTAAACAACAGCTAAACAACATTTCTCTTCCACAGACCCCTTAGCAGCTGACTTTAAAAATATGCATCCATCTCAGATATAGGCGCCATGACAAAACGTGCAAACTGTTGCTATGTTAGACAGGGGGGAATGTATGCAGGATTTTGTGACACTTCAGACAGATAAACACCCAAGTGACAACAACTCAGCGACAACACACCCCCAGGAAGAGCAAGCTGCTGCTGCTGTACATGTTTGCCTGCTGCAGTGCTCACAGGGGGGTGGGATGGGGGTCTGTCTCAGCAGGGGCCAGTCTGGGGACACTTAATGTCAAGGGCCCCAAGTACAACTGTGTCAGGTTTTATTTGGACGCTACTGTCCTCCTAAAGCCAACTCCAAACTCATATGTTGCTTTATTTTCTGCTATTTTGGACTAAAAGCATTTCTTAAAAAGCACCACAGTTTTGTGTTCTTTTCCTCTGATGTCTTTATGTAGACCCTTAATCTACATAAATACAATGTGAAACCCTATATTTGCTCTACAGCAACATCAGTGTGTAGCAGCAAAGCTCCAGCCTCTTTGTTCAGTCTCTTTGCATACTGATATTATTGCTAAAAATAATCAGGAAAACACAGTAAAGCTGATCGCATACAGTTTATAATTGACAAATCTTTATATAAAAATCTATATAACTAGAAGGGCAGTAAGACAGTGCAGACCTCTGCTAGTGCCTATTGTCACCAATTATTTTCACTCCACCACATTATTACAGTAAAACTTATTAGATTAGATCACACGTCATAAATACAAGGCAATAAAATACAGATTTTATTGAACCCAACTTGCAAAGTAGTAGAATGTTATGATATAAAGTGTATAAATAAATCACGACTCAGATTCAGTTTAAGAGACTCGATATGTAGGTCAGTGATGGGTGTTTGGGTGTTTATGGGTAAAAAAAAAAAAAAAAGAGTTGAATAGTGGTTCTGTTACTCTGCTGTCACCCACAAACTCACTTGTAAGAAATAAAACCAAAGACTAAAAAGACTAAACTAAATAAGTGTTTCCTTCAACCTGCTCTATCTTAAAGTACTTAGGGATGCTGTATTTGTTGTTGTCTGTTTATATTGTACATCTATTTTCTGTATTGATTGAGTTCTCCTTCCTACATATTCATAATAAATTACTAACAAACAATCAACTGAAATGAAGTTGGAAACATTGACCAAAAAAGAAAAAAGATTCATCAGGGTCCTGTCATTAGAAGACCAGCGAAAGAAAAAAACCCCTCACATTTGTGTCGCAATCAAAGCGTCTCATTGTCAAGTGCTGGATAAGTTCAATGTAAAAATAGTATTAGAAGGGATGACAAAGGGAGGAAAATATCCATGTGTTCTTGATGTATGCACTGGAAAAAATCCAAAAAATATAAATCTTACCAAGTGTATTTTTCTCATTTATCTCATCACACTTTAAATAAGACATAGTCACCTAAAGAGTAACTTTTCAGTGAGATATAAGAACTTATTTTCAGACAATAAATCTTGAAAATCTTATTTAAAGAAATCTTACCAAAATAGTTTTCACTTATTCCATTAGCAGATTTTTTTTACTTGAATTAAGCAAAAAATTAAAAAATCTGTGATGTGTGACAAGAAATGAGAAAAATACACTTGGTAAGATTTAGATTTTTGCAGTGTGTATATATGCACCGCTACATGAAGCAGACACACTGGACCAGAGGCTTTATTCCTTTGCACTGGTTTAGAAAAGTTACATTCATATGCAGATAAATTGCAAATCTACATATGTTTTATGAAGGTTGTGGTTGGCCAGACTCTTCATCTTTGTTAAAACCTTCCATTGAATGTCAACGTGAGGAAATGTAAAAACATGGCTCTGAGGTCAACCTTCAGCACCACGGACAGCTCTTCTATTGTTGTGGATTTCCTCACAGCTGCAGTTTTTTGTTTGTTCTCACAGATGATTTAAGGCATTTTGTTTCAGTTTGTTCAGGTTTGGATCAGCTATATTGGCTAGATTTTCATTTTTAAAGTTATTTATTTGACAGCCAGAGGGACTTTGAGTTCAAACGGTTACTCCTTGGTCTTAATACAATGAGACATTGCTATTGGTGTGTGCAGAGTCTGGTATAATTGGAATGAATAACTGGTGATGGTTCGCTGGCATACGTCCTGGCTTCAGCAGCTATGAGGGGTTTATGATGTCTGCTGTTGGTAGGCAACAACCCCCCACCCATCTCCCCCACGTCAACGTCTGCCAGCAGTGTCATACAGTAAACCCTGACTGAAACCAGAGCTGAACCTGAGCTCAACTGAGTGAAACCCTGCTCTGCTTGTGTCAACCACCAGCATGACGGTGACACCTCCTGAGTATTTTAATGTCCAGTTCTCATTCAGTACCACTTTTTGCTTAATTCTGTCAGGTTTGTCATGGCCCTGTCGGTGTAGCTATGTTGTCCACAATCTGAGAAATGTGCATTTCACAGAAGTAAAGCTTGAGGTTTGTTAGAGTTAAGCAGAAAATGCTGTTTTATTTTTAAGCACACATTTGATCACATCCAGAGATGACCCATCAGAGGACATTTACATTAAAACATAATAAAATTAACACCGAAAGGGACAGCAGGCAGTGACACAAAGGAGGATTAGAGCCACAAACAAATAAAAACAAAAAGACATTTTGAGAAAAAAAAGTAGAGAACGAAGGCACAAAGAAGTAGAAATATCTGAGGAACAGTCTGTGGCTTGTGTTAAAAAGACTAAAATAGAGCATTTCCATAAATCAGATTTTAGTACAGGTTTCACATATAATGAAATACTTGTTTAAGTGGAATGAACAGCTGATAATTTTGACTGTTGTTAAGGTAAGATTTTTCCCCCTTAAAGAATTATACCTTAATTTTAATAACTTTTTCCTTAAAATCTTAAAACTTTAATCTGATAATATGACTTTTTTTTCTGAGGAAATTAACTTTTCCCTGAATAATGTGACTTTATTCTTCATATACACTTCTCAAAAAAATTAGAGGAGTGTGTCTCCCAGCACAGTCTGAAGAGCATGGAGGAGATTCCAGGAGACAGGTAGTTACTCCAGGAGAGCTGAACAGGGCCGTAGAAGGTCCTTAAACCTTCAGCAGGATCGGTATCTGCTCCTTTGTGCAAGGAGGAACAGGATGAGCA
>JAPTYQ010000011.1:7895981-7909769 GCA_029814465.1 Ostorhinchus cyanosoma
AAGGAATCAAACATTTCTCTTGCATCATAAAAAGTAACTCATTTATGGGTAAAGTGTGGCTGTAGGACCACATGTGGTTTCATCCAGAGACAAAAGAAACAAATGACAGTCTATTCACTTCTTCTACTTAAGTATTTCATTTTGAGTCGCTCTATCTCACAACCATCTAAAAAAAAAAAGTCTTGTTGAAATAATGTAATCGTCAATGCAAGGACATGTCATTGTACACCAAAGCCTGAATGTACACACAAATCTGAAATCAAATTAATCAATAATTAGTTTTTTTCTCCGTCTTTCCACAAATAACTCTTTATAATAATTAATAACTCAATACAAAAAGCATTTATCTGATAGTCAAAGCTCTGGAATCGGTCTTTAACAAGCTCAAGTGTGCAGTATCAGTGCATTTACACTGAAAATGCACTGAACTTGCAGAAGAGAATGTTCTTTTTTGTATACAACATGCAGCAATCTAATTTACATGGACTATGTTGTTTTATATAGGTGCTAAAGATGGAAATTAGCCTTGGCACATATTGTGTTCATTAATATGCACTATCCCATTCAAAAAGAAAAAAAAAAACCCTCAAACAATCCCTGTCATCATCATCAGTCGGTGTTTCAGTAATAATTTATCCAAGATATTTGACCATACTACAGGCAGTGTAATTATTATTCAACAACTTAACCCATAAACAAACAGTGCTGTTTATGTGGCAGTGTTTTTCTCTATTTAACCTTCTTTGAGTGATTTAGTACCATTTTTCATCATTTTAACCCCTGTATTTTGCTTTTTTCCCAGGGAAAATCATGTATTTTTTTAATATTTAATTTCACTGATCATGTAAATGTTCATAAAGCTCATGTGGAAGTTGAGGGTTATATCAAAGACAGTAAAAACTTGAAGAAAAGGTCAGTTTTTTCAGCAAAGATATCAATAACTGAATGTAAAAAGTGTTTCCAACCTCTTATTCTTCAAACTCCGTGGGTTTTACTGGTGAACCAATGTTGTAGAAGATGCGTGGTGTTTCCACGGTAACTACAGAGCCACTAAACATCCAAATGGGTCATATCTGATTACCATGAAAAGATGACAAACTGTATTTTACATCAATTATTTACATATATTGATAGGATTAGTGGATCAATAGGTGTTAAAAAGTTTAGATCAGTCAATGCTTTTGGTTGACGGTGGATGTTTGGGTCTTTATGGGTTAAACTCAGGAAATGTGAAATATTTCCTTCAACTCTACAGGTCATTACTGCACTAACATGTTTCTCAGAACCTGTTGGAGACCAGTATTACTAGAACTGAGGACCTCCTCATCTGCATACATGATATGGTTCACTAACATATTTCTAAACATCCACCTAGTTTTACCAGCCTTCACTTCCGTAGAATATCTAAATATAGATTTAAAAGAACTGGGGACAAAATTCCACCGTCTGACCCCTTAACTGACCCCAAATGTGACTGAAACACTATTCCTCCATTTCCCCCGCATCATCTGGTGCTCATTTTTAACATCTTGTATTTATTTATAGATTCTTTTACAGGTTTTTCTTCCACTGAGCTCATCTGTATCTTTAATGTGATTCCATTTTCACTCAGTGTCTGTATGTTACTGGGTTTTATTCCAAGCTTAGTGGGAGGAATAAAGTTGAATCTGACACTGAAAATGCCAAGTTTATACCAAGCAGATAACGTACTCACTACCACAGACACTTTATGCAACTGTATGATATAATTATTCATGATAAATTATATGATATCAGATTTACTTAATGAAGTCGACATAGTTACACCAAGCCATAAGATTAAATGATTGTATCCACAGTTAAGATTTAATTGCATTTACATTAAAATATCCTGTAGATTTGTTAAGGATGTGGAATGTATGAATCTCTAGTAAAGTGAACGTGAATAGTTATTAGAGGTACTACACTGAAGACGGAAACACAGACTAAACCAAAACTGTGAAGGCATTCTTGTGTAGTTTTTATTGAGGAATGCCAGGGTAGTCTTCCTGGAATCCTCTATAAATAAATAATAAAAAAAGGTTCTAGATGCAAAATCACAATATACAGATGTAGTTACAGTAAAAAAGAATGGTCCATTAAAGCAACTTAACTAAAAGAAATGAACATTTAGACCTAGAATTATTTTTTTTGGGCAACTTTTCTACATTGAACCACCATTTATTGTAATACTATCCTCTATATTTTTGCATTTCATCCAGTTGTTTTAGCTCCTGCTTTCAACCCAAACATGTAACCAGCTGGGTGGCGTTAGATGGAGAGGAGAGTTCACGGTCTGGGGTTGTTCGGTGCAGCACATGATACAGAAAATGAGCTGTAATTTCAGAGTGGAAAGGATAGTGCAAATAAGCAGAGCTGCTGATACTTTACAACCGCTCTAATGTGGATCCCATCTGTCACTGGACCTTTGTCAGAACGTCGACGAGCACAGAGAAAAGAAATGTTACACGTGTTCTTATCACAGACTGTACAACTCTTAGTAATCTGGTACTTTTGCCTGGTTATCAGCTCATCTCACCTGACGACACACATTAATAATCCATAAATAACAGCCCACGTCTATAAAGGACATATTATAAAAGTCACATTCATCTACTGTATGCATTTGGAGGACATTCACTGTAAGCCTGAATAAGATGAGTTCACATTAAAAAAAAAAATAAATTAATAAAGTAATGATTACTGAACTTTTTAAGTGCATTTGACTTAAAATCTTTTGTAACATCAACTGCTTTGCATAGTTATTACACAGGAAAAATTAATGAGCATTTTTTTCAGTCAAAAGTATTTTCCTCAAAAAGAGTACATTTGACTCTATATTATATTGTCTATGTTGTATCTATCTATATTATATTGAGTTTGGAGAGCTCTACCCAAAGAGTAACTTTTACTCTTTTTAGAGAGGGACCAAATGTTATCGGAGTAGAGTCAAATTTTCTTCAATTTGAGTGAATTTTACTCAAGGAACTTTCCTGAGTACTTTATTTTTTAAGGCATCCACTTTTCTCAATTTTTTAAAACTAAACTCAAGCTATCTGGGTTTACAGTGTAGTTTAATGACAAACTGAATGAAACACACTCTTACATCCTGCTGATACTAAGAAAATGAACGTAACTACAAAATACTACATGATTGTGCACAATTGTACATATGAAATAAGTGCATGAAGCTGTTTTGATTCTAAATAGTGTTTTCGTGGTGAAGCTGTTAGGCTCTCTTGTGTTTGCAGTCGTTCTTTTTACCATCAGGGTCATATATGCACTTAAGTATCAACCTACAAAGAAATGGTTGCCTGTCAATCAAATGTCTGCCCCACCTTCATGCACACCTGACATTTCTAATTGGTTTTCACGTTTCCCTCATTTTGACAATAATTTCCTACATTTTCATATCAAATGTGCAGGTGTGAGACCAAACAGCTGGTCTGATTCATCCAAAAGAGATGGTCTTACTCTGGATTATACGTGTACAAACTTGAACATGCTTTCAGACCAGTGGACCAGAAACAGGAGGTACTGCATTGTTATTGTTACCAAGCGCAACAGAGGAAGAAAAACAAATGAAAAATGAAAGAAAAAGGAGAAATAGGTGAATTAGTATCATTTTGATGTCAAATAGTGTGAAAGTGAAAATAACTGAAACTAATGCACACATTTGTCACAAAATATGAGCATTGGTTTAAGTGGTGGCTCTGCTTTAAAGACTTAAATCAGTGTTTTTTGGACCACACACTCTGAAATCCCTTCAGAATGACATGGTGATCCACTTTTGGGTCACAGCCTACAGCAAGTTTATATCATTTATGTGTGTGTCCGTGTGTGTTGTATCATCTCCATACATTTTGTTTAGAATAAAGTGGAGAATAAACATCTACTGACTGCATGTTTTTTATTATTATTATTTTTTTTTTACAATTATTTTGTTGGGGCAGAGGCAGCTTTAGGTCAGAGTTAGCATTAGATACCAGGATTAAGTTTAATACAAAAAATACACAGATGGATGGAATACAAGACTATAATGGAAGTAGTATTGATTACCAATAAAAAAAAATATAGTAATTCTAATGTAACAATGATTTGGAAAAAGTGACCACACACCTATGAAGTGCAACAGTTATGGTGGATGAGATTAAAAAGGAAACAGATTTCAGATATTTCTGTTAAAAAAAAAAAAGGCCACCAGAGGGCAACAATGAGCAAAGTAAAACTATGATGTTTCTTTGGTGTTATGACATGATGAAAATACACACATTAGATACCAATACTACATTTAATAAAATGTGTAATAGTCTGAGAAAGATTAACAGTGCAACAAACAGGATTTATTCGGATCTTTTTGGAAAAATAGAATATTATTATTCATAATTATGTTTGTATTAGAGTATATTCATCTGAAGGAGACACTTATGTTTTCATTACCTTTGACTGAGTTCTTTATAGAGGGATCATATTTCTACTCAAAATGGACAAACAGAGCAGTGACATTAAATGTGATGATCATCAACCGCGACTGGTTAGTACATGGGTCAGCAACCATGGTCCTCGAGGGCTGGTATCCTGCATGTTTTAGATGTTTCTGGAATCCATTCCATCATTATCAGGCTTCTGCAGAACTGATGATGAGCTGATCATTTATTGAACCAGGTGTGACTGGAAGAGGGAACTATCTAAAGCATGCAGGATACCAGCCCTCGAGGACCGGAGTTTGACACCTGTGCTCTAGATGGTGCTTCAGGTCACTCAAAACCTGAGAAAATAAAGACAGCGATCTCAAAAACAGCTTCTTAAAAGAATTTACCAGTTTGATGTGTAATAGACAGTACACTTCCACACAAGTAGTATTTTTATTTTTCATTTTTTTAAAACTCTGATGAATCAATTTTATGGAGTGAATGAATGTTCTTGATACTTTTAGTGTGTGTTTGTCTGTTGCACCACATAGAGTAGCACTATTGATTGTATTGTACTTTTGTAATGTAATGACCATAAAGGTTTTCTATTCTATTCTATTCTATTCTATTCTATTCTATTCTATTCTATTCTATTCTATTCTATTCTATTCTATTCAAGTAAATACAAAAATAAATAATTGAAATTGTGTGTCAGATTAGAAAAAGTGTGTTGGAAAGTGACCTAACATCAACATTTTTACATTCTATTTTCCACCATTTTCCACCACCAGTACGACATCACTGGTCCAGTAGACCACAAAACACTAAATGTATTGTCTTCATACTGGCTGTAATGGGAAAAAACTAAACAAACAAAGATACAATGCACTCTGTTTGATTTATCTGGTGTATTTGCACATTACATACAAGGAGAAGTTATTACATTGTGCAGGAGAAGTTAGAAGCCCCAAAAAAGTAAGTAAGAAAAGTAAGTACATAAGTAAACACAGTGTAACAAAAGAAATAGGAGAAAAGTCTAAGTATCTAAAGTATAAACAGACAAAATGCAAGGAAGTAAATAACAAGGTGCATTTTCAGAGTAGTGTAAATGTAATATTGCATTATTAAGGTGATAAAATAAGCAGAAGTGCTGCATTGCAGTGTCAATGTAATAGGTTATATCCATATAGCAGCATGTCAGGAATTTCCCCCAGGGCACACCTGTAGGAAAACACAGCAGTTGTGTTCACGGTGCTGTGAAAACATGGAGTTCAGTTCCAAATGATGACTTATGTCTCATGTGCAAAATGGAAAATGAAGGAAACAATGAGTACTTTTTTGTTGTGTCATTCTGTATCCATATGGGGTAACTGATGTGCAAGGGGAAGTGTTAATGATATAAACAGACTTCCTCTGTGGTCACATGACCTGGGCTGGTGGTAATGGGCGTATGTGTGTCTGACCAGATCCTGTCTAAATACACCTGTAGAGTAACACAGGTGTAAAAACACTCAGGTAAATTTAAAATGGACAGAAAAGTTTCCATGTTTTTAACTCATTTACTGTGTGTTTGTGTAGTAATAGTAGTTTCATTGAGTTGCATTAGTACAGCTGATTTTATACCAGGATTGTTGATATTTTACACTCTATTTCACAGTCTTTACTAGTTTTGCTGCGAACTCTAACCTTTAAGTCATGTGTTTAGCTCATAACTGTCTGGTAGACTAATTCATACTTTACTTCGAGGGGGCTGGGACTATCTGACGTCACTTTCATGTGTGGAATGTCTACTTCCTATTACAACCAGGCTGAAGCAGCACAGAACACTCATATTGCAGCATTTCCCTGCTGCTCTCTGAGGTAAAGGGGAGGGTGGGGGGTGTCTGAACATACTGAGAGGAAACTCCTGCAAAGAGCTGATAAACTACACCTGAAAAATGCTCCCTGGGAAATCAAACGGGGGTCGTCAGCAACTCCTCATACGTGGAAGAAAAGGAGAAGTGTATGGAATGAGAATGTGAGTATTGTTCCAGCTGTGTGAAAGGAATGCTTCTTTCTCTTCTTTTTTTAGGGCGTGTTGAGGAATGAAAGGCTACTCATACACAAACCTTCAGTCACTGTCAGATTCTAGAAGCACTAACGGCTCAGAGCTTTTGCAGCTTTTACATGCAAAACATAACATGTGCTTTGAAAACACTCGCAGCATAAAAACAAAAGTGCAAATGTTTAGAATCTGCTGTAATGAGGAGAATTACAAGTGTTTATAGAACTAGTTAGAGGCACACACAGAAAGGCAGACAAAAATATAAATCCACTCAACTCATCACAATGCACTTTACAAATCTACTGTAAATAAATAAAAAACAACAGTTAACACATAGAGAACAGGTCATGATTGTATCTGTCAGAATGAAATGGATGAACATTTCACACTGAAAATTTTTTATTTAAATTCCACAAAGATTAAAACTTTGGTCTACTTTTCCCAAAATGTAATCAGATCTATTCTATATTACGTATAAACCCAACAGTTTTTCTGCTAGAGTGTTAACAAGCTGAACCAAAAACAAAATACTGAATAAACTGTTGACACTTGTAATTATTCTCCCTTGTCCATCCGTTACTGGAACATTTTGCGAAACTCTTGCTATTTTATGCCCTTATATATTGAAAAAAAAAATTCAAAATGTTTACTGTTTGACAAACTAGATTCCCTAGATGAGCAACAGTAAAGACTGTACAGTTTTATGAAAACTGGAACTGCACTTTAAGGCAGGTTTCATAAAACAGATGATCATTTTCTGTCCATCCGTCACAGAAAAAAATGACTTGTTATGAGGTTAATGATGTCAAAAACCTAAGGTCAGGACCCCAAAATGTGTGCAGAGATGTTTTTACAGGGTCATTAACTGCAACATTAACTTATATTTAATGTTCCTAAATAAACTAGATAAATGTTTGACACTAAATTTGATCAATTCTTAAAAAGAAAACCTAGAAAACCAAAATGTGAAAAGTAAAGGAGGTCAGCTGTGAAGAGTCAAGAGCAGGGAAGGATGCAAGAGACCTGACGAGGTGAAGTCTTTTTAATTATCTTTTTTTTTTTGTCTGTGGTAATCCGTTAAAAATGTGGATATTATGACAGCAGCTGACATTAATATAACAGAAATGAGCTGAAGGTTCTTGGTCTCAAGCTGAAACAGTTTGGAAAACATGTCTCTGGACCTGAGTATAATGACATTATTTAAAAACAGCCAAAAAGAACATGTTTTCTACCTTTTTTCCCTCTTTTCTTTGAACTGTATTTTTGTTTTGTTACGATATAGATGCACAAAATACATGAACATGCAACTCGTACAATATCATATGTTGGCTACTGCTACTACCCACTTGGCTGAGAATACCTACATGAGACTAAATGAACAAAACACCACCAAAAACACTGTTTATACATATAATACCAACTTAAACAGTCATTAACACTGAATAATTTAAATAGTTAAAAATCTATTGATACCAAAGCTAGATTCTTGCAGCATTTTTCTGTTTTATTTCTATATTCCATGTTTCTAATGTGTTTTTTTTCCGTACTTTTAACTAGTTTTAACTTGTCTTCCACCCACCTCTAGTTCTTTACTTCTGCACCCACACATTTTTTCCCCAAACCTCCTTAACTTTATTTCATGCTACAATTGAATTCGGACTTTAATTTATCAGATGAACCACAATATTCTTGATACTGAAAATGTATCGGCTATTGCCTCCCACTGGCAGCTCTCATAGTTTTCCACTTCACTGCTTTTTAACTCCTAAAACATCCATCTTCAGTGTGATTATCATGTTCATGTCCAGATAAGACCAGTTTGAGTTACTGACATTACAATGTTTTTCCTGCTGTGAATTGTGGTACTGCTTATATGTCATGTTATGAGGTTAAAGTTTATATATATCTTTAACTGCGAAGTTCCCTTATCAAGCTTGTAAATTCGTTAGTAAAAGGGAATAACAAGGTGCCAGGACTTGTAGAGGAACTTGAGTCAGATCTTTCCTCCTACCACTCTTGTCCTTGAAAGTCTGCCAGTGTTTTGATTTCTTAGATGAGATTATAAACATAAAGTACCAGTCGGTTTCCTGATATTGACTTGCCGTAACAGGTGAAACCACATAAACCATCCCTACCGTATCATTAAAAAGCAGTGGCTGTGATTCATCTTCTATCACAAGTGTGTTTTGATGACAGCTCTGCCTCCGTTTTGCTTTGTTTTTGCAGAGTGTTCAACTGTAAACATGTCTACAGATTCCTCTATAACATGTTGCAGTTCTGCGGTCACTCATGGATCCTGACAAACACTATTGCCAGGTTTATTACATTTGGTAAAGGTAAGAAAGAAACAAGAAACAAGAAACAAGCAGACCGCAGCCAGACAATGTACTGATTATGTAAATATCATCAGTAAAATGTACTTTACACTTTAACTTAAGTAAAATAAAATCGTCCTTGTCAGTGTTTGACTATTGTCATGTCTATGCATGTGCTGAAGCCAGTATAGACATAGACAGCATAGAAAAATGTTGTCCATTCTAAGTGACTGGGAAAAAAATATTTTAAAAATTCATTAAAAAACTCCCCAAAATGTATTAACTTCTCTACTGAGTCACTGGAAATTTATAACCACAATCTTGTATGAACTCAGCCAATAGTTTTGCTGCTAAAGTGTTAACAAGCAAACAAAGAAACTGACCCAAAAACAATACCCATTGCCCTTGATTAAATCTCTGACTTACAGATAGAAAATAAGTGACTCAAAGATTAAATCTGGACTGTTCGAACACAGTTTTAAAGTGAACAGAATAAATCACAATAAAGACACAAAAAGGACATGTTAAAGTTCTGACAGACTTACGAAAAAGTGCATTTCCCTCCATGCATCATGGTCATGGAATAATCATTAAAAAAAAAAAAAAACAACTCTTAAACTACAAACATTCATGTCTGTTAATGATTTTAAAAATATGATGGAGAATGAGTGAAGGAGGAATGTCACTGTTTTTCTTGATGCCATTATGGTTGAATAATTGTTCTGTTTTATTGTTCATTGTGTAAATGTTTCTTGGTAATTCCTCTTGGTTCAACTGGACTAATTTCACTGCAAAAAATCTAAATCTTACCAAGTGTATTTTTCTCATTTCTAGTCCAAATATCTCATCACACTTAAAACGAGACATAATCACCTAAAGAGTAACTTTTCAGTGAGATATGAAGAACTTATTTTTAGACAATGGACCTGGAAAATCTTATTTCAAGAAATCTTACAAGATCATTTTCACTTGTTCCATTGGCAGATTTTTTTTTTTTTGCATAATTCAAGGTCATTATTATTATTATTTGCTTAATTCAAAGAGATTTTTAATCTCAGTGGGACTTCCTGGTAAAATAAGTGTAAAAAAATAAAATAAATAAAGTGAATATGAATGCATTTATAAGACAAACAGCTCTTGATTCTTGAAGGTATCATCGAAGTGCAAATTATCTTTTTTTTTTTTATGTCATGACTCTAATATAACAGGAAAACAAAACCTTGCAGACATGACAGAATATTGCATCACATTCTTTTTGAGGTTTATTCCTCCTCAGTCTGAATCACTGTGTACATATCAGCATACAGCAACTTAAAAACTATGTAGTGTTTTAAAATATAACATTAATAAAGTGTTATATTAGTCAAAAGCCTATTCAATCCGTGCAAAAAAGAAAATGAGTGTGTTATAACATCTTGTTTATGTTTTTGCTCTGCAGATGCCATGGCGGACACGTTTCACTCCGTCTCCTTGGTGATGGGCCTCTGCCAGATGTTTTCCATCCTGGAGCTTTTTCACATCGCAGACGGGATTGAGAAAGCCAGGCTCCTCCCACGCTTCATCCATGTTCGTATCACAGCTCGACTTTATAACGTGATCAGTTTACCATGAGGAGGTTTCTGATACGGGTTTGTTTTACAGGTGTTGGAGAAGAACGTGCTGATGGTGATGCTGGTCAGACTGGAGGACATGCAGAGTAAACCTGTGGTGTCTGTGCTGTTCTTCGTATGGAACCTTCTGGACATGCTACGGTGAGCACAAGGCTTTCTATTCAGTTTTTTTATCTGGTCAAAACTGTCATTAAACCGGCGTTCATAGTCTTCAGAGGTCGACTCTTAAATCCTTCGGTGACCTTTGACCTTCCTCTGGCACGAACATCAGAAATATTATCGAACAAGAAATCTGAATATCAATGTGTCGCCTAACACAACACATGATAACCCATTTGTTTCGCAATATTAAATCAAATTATTACATTTCCTGTTGTGGTGAAACCAAAAAGAACATTGGTTTCATTCATATCTTTGACATTTCTTGGCTGGATGACATTATACAGAAAATGAAAAGCATGTTTGCCTTTTAATCTGATGGTTAGTGACTAAACTTATTCAGAGAAGTGATGGATTCAATGCCCGTAGTTACTCTTGGCGACTGGATTACATTACTACTATTCAGTTCCTCTGATTTCACACACAGTCCTATTGAATTCATTTGTTGGTTGCATTTTTCTTTAATGCAGATATTGATCCTGATTATGCAAATGCACTTGATAGTTTATCTTCAGCGGTAGATCAATATATTGATTTTTTTCCTTTTTTTTTTGAAAGTCGATATTTGATCAGGAATAAAAATGTTGTAAGATATTTAATCAGGCACTGTTGTGGGCAGCACGTGAAGTTCAATAATTGTTAAAAGAGTACTATGTGTACATGTATTAATAATTTTATTTATATTGCTGCATAATGATCTTAATTATCTGAGTGATTCAATTGTATTTTAAGGTCAATGTGATTTATAAATAAATAAATAAATAAATAGGCCTTCAATATCGATCAGCTGACCAAATCTTTTAAAATCGGCATCAGTCTTAGAAAAATATCTGTCGACCTCTGTTTATCTTGTCATTCTGAAAGACGCTAGTCTAAAGACGCTTCGGTTAAGATTGAAAAGACATTTATGAACAAAATCTTTAATTATTGGAAGCTCATTTTTCTTCAACTGTTCAAGGTTAAATGTTTGTTACACTAGATCTTAACACTGTACATGTACTATACGGACAAAAATACTAATATACATCTACAGCTTGTACTTGAAGGATTTTTCTATTCCTTTTGATTTTGAAATATTAATATTATTAACATAAATGTCAGATTAGTGCTTGACTTTTCTTGGTGAGGGAGTTGAACAAACTGGATGGATTCATGGAAAATGACAAATATATCAAATCTAGAGGTTGAATATTTAAAACAATTATGGTAAAAATAATATTCAATGTTGAGTAAAATTAAGTAAAAAA
This sequence comes from Ostorhinchus cyanosoma, assembly GCA_029814465.1. NCBI lineage: Eukaryota > Metazoa > Chordata > Actinopteri > Kurtiformes > Apogonidae > Ostorhinchus > Ostorhinchus cyanosoma. The sequence continues at coordinate 7,907,787 of JAPTYQ010000011.1, forward strand.
ATAAACTGACATATGGATGACAACGTAATGAAAATAAATTAAAAAAAATAAAATAATAAAATAAAACTGTTACTATGTTGTTGCTTGGATAAAAAATTAGTTTGTGCCCCATTATATTTGTCTATATAGTGTATAAGGAATTCAGAGGAGTTTTTATTTAATTCTTCATACTGAGGGATTTCACTGCTGACCAACTGAAGCCAATGAAAACACAACTTCCTTTGTGGAAGTAATAATAATATTTTGTATAATAATAATTAATACTTTGACCGGGGTTTGGAAAACACACTGTTTTGTCTGTGTAATTATTATTGTGGCCTCTGAATGATAAGAATGGATTTACTGCATTTAATTAAAAAAATATTAATTAATCAGACAAAATATTAAACATCTTTTCTTCATACTGTCTGCAATAATAAAAAAAAGCTAATTTTCAAATCCACTACAGTCCAAACAGTGTGTGCACTACAGGATAACATAATATGACTTAAAGCTTTTTCTGCTGTAATCACAATACTTTATCAATCCCAGAAGGAAATTATTGGATGTTACAGTTGATCCATTCAAGTATAATAAAAAAAAAAGTAGCAGGAAAGAAATGATCAATACAAAAAAAAACCCAAAAAATAAATATACATATTAGAACACTCTATTATGACCCAAAATTAGAACAGCAATATGTACTAGACAATATATTATCAATATGATAATTAAAGAAATATACATAAGTGTGCAAAAATATAGTTGGTGTAATTCTAATCATGAGGTTATAAGGTGGAAAAGATGTAAGGATGAGCTTTTCCTCATGTCTGTTCCACACTTAATACTTTGATGTGGTGTTTTGGTAACAGGTACCCATATGAGGTGATGTGTGTGACGTCGAAACCCTCCCAGCTCATGTTGTGGTCCCGATACACACTCTGGATCCCTTTATACGTGGTGACAGCGGTCATAGAAGGTGAATATTACCACTCTACGACAAGCGGCGTTGAACACATGATGTGCTTTACTTACAATATGTCAAAGCCTTGTGTAAAAGCAGGACAGGAAATGAGTTGGCAAAGCAGATACCAACCTTTCAGGAAGTGTGAGGAAAGAAAAACCTCATGGACAGCTGATGTTCTAATATAGACCATCAGGAACACACAAAAAAAAACTGCACTCAATGAGTTAGTTCCAGATTATAGGACTGTTTTTAACTGTAAATATCAAGTTGTACCTGAAATAAATGTGTACAGTTACTGCTTCAGTCACTATAGTTTGACTGAAGGGTAATGCAGTAGTGGGGGTTTACTTAGTATTTCATTATGTTTTCCCCTTTTTTACTGACGGGCATTAGTAACACAATAATATACTGTATCACCCATTTTTATTTACATTTTTAATATTTATTGGTTTATTTGTTGTTTTTTATAAAGTACTCTGCATTGCCATCAATATTACTTTTTCATTTTGATTTTAATTTACTATTAAAGGCATTTTCGACTCTGCTTTTGTATGAGATGGCGGTACACAAAACCCAGTTATTATACACAGTAAATTTACGAGTGTTAATTATGCAGTGTAAAAATATGTTAACTGTATTGGAGTAATTACAACAACAAATTGAGTAGGATACCTCCCAGTGTCAGTGACAAATCGTGTTGTTGAATGCTGTGGTGTTAAACCTACTCCGGAGAGCCCCGCCCACTCGTCGAATCAAGGGGAGAGTGTACACAAGTGTTAATTATTTACTCTGTGTAGAGTTAGTTTTGCTAGTGACCAAATACACTCTAGAATAAAGTTAAAATAAACTCTATTAGTGTTTCTTTGACGCAGCTAAATTTACTGTGTACCATGTAACTTTAGCTTTTTTTAATATATGTATGCATTAATGGAGTTGTCATGTACTTGATGTTTTTTCTAAATGTTAAACTTCTTTAGTTTCAATATTTCTGCACAATTAAGTGTCTCTGAAGTGAATTCTTATATGTCACTGAAAAG
>JAPTYQ010000011.1:8095057-8111155 GCA_029814465.1 Ostorhinchus cyanosoma
GTGTGTGTGCGTGTGTGTGCGTGCGTGCGTGTGTGCTTGCAGTTTGAGCTCAACATATGGATGTAGCCTACCCTGTCAGCTGTTTACATCTGTTCTATGTCATTAAATGTGACTGCCTGCTCGTGTGTCGGCACAGTATCGTTCTGCGTATGTGTGTGTGTGTTCACCCCCCCTCGTGTTTTATTTCCTCTGTACTGCGGATGTGGGCTGCCTGTTCACTCAGTCTGCACTTCTGCTTTGTCTGTCGTCTTCTCGGAGTCCTCATTACTTTGCGATTGCCCCACACTGTGTCAGCTGACACGTTTCCATTCAACCGTCAAGCCAAATTTTCACAAATGTCACTGAAAATAAAATTCCTCACGGATCTCTTCCTGTATGCCAGATTGAACCAAACACAAATTCATTCAAAGAAGATATTCATAGGAAAAACGGAGTCTTTCATGAACTGATAAATATTTTAGAAGTCATTGGTGTTGGCTTATGAATGCAATGACTTGTCTGATTATAGGAAGATGTTCGCTCTTGTAACAGAGAAGCACATCTTCATGCACACATGGTGATCGAGACGTTTATTTGTTCCAAAGAGGTAAATGAATATACCATCTCTCTATGTTGGAAGTATTTTTAGTTGCATGTCTAAATGTTTCTCTTTCCAAAGCATGCCACTGGGTTTTCTCTCTCAGAGCACAGCAGCTGGTGGAGAGGGGGGGAATCCCTCCTTAGTCCCATGGGAGGTAACCAGAGAAAAGGCACAGACACATTGAGCAAAACTGCAGGACAACACTCCAGTCTGCTAACAAACATATATGGTGCCATACATAGTCAGGAGGCTTGCTGTGTGTGCCGGAGGTTCTCTTAGCTGCTGTTTCTTTGGAAATGAATCATGAGGTGAATATCATGTTGTTTAGCAACAAGATGTTGGAGCTATCCTGAAGGTGTCATGGGGATTAGAGGATGTGTTGTTGCCAGTCATGAGAAATGATGCAATCTCAATTTCTGTGGTGGATTTATTTTGTTGGAGGGACATGCAACTAAACTCATATCACATAAAGTCGTACAGGTGCCAGGTTAAGTTCCTCACATATGTAATTTGTTCAAAGAGAATCCTCATAACTGATGTGGTATTACATTCTAAATGCCAGATCGATTCACAGTTGAAAGTGTATTAGCATGTGTGTGGTCATAGTAAAGTCTCCATGTTCAATAGTGCTGCTTACCAGTGTATTTTTAATAGTTAATGGTGGAAGAAGATATCAGGCTTTACTCTTCACAGGTCTTTTAATTATAGCAAATAAAGAAAGTCTTTCCATTATGTCTTCCTTTTTTGATTCCTCAAATCAGATGCAGTTTACACTACAAACGCTTGCTAGAGATAATCCTCACCCAGTCACTGAACAGTGTTCAGAAGAAATAGAGCGGCAAAATGATGGGGAGGATGCAGGAGAGCTGACCTTCACCAAATGTTCCCAGGCTTAATGTGAAATCAGGACATCATCTTAGGCCATGGATTTCACTGCCATTTTTCCTAATGTTTCACCTTGCAGAAGATGTTTTATGTAGTTTCTAAACTTAACTAAATTAATTAAAAACTTTGCTGAGATTTGCTGTAGTGGATGAGTAAAAGACAGTGGGTTTAGGTTATGAATCAGTGGCAATAGGGCAAACTTTGTGTAATATTAGGCATCTAAACTGGAAATTCTTACTGTGAGGGACAGTAATCTCTTAGTGGATAAACATGCTTCCTAGATTTTTTTTTGTCATTGTAGGTTTAGTTGTAGGTTAATTGAATAATTCATTGATAATCAGTAAATCATATTTAACTGTTTTGGTATTTGTTATTTTCACTTTGCTGTACCATCCAATAGTTATCTGTAGGAAAAGGGATGGTATTGTCCAATTAGTTGGCTATCAGCTTTTCCCTTCTCCAAAATATCATTGTATCGATCTTTAAAAATCCACTATCAGTCGACCTTTTAGTGGTTCCAAATTATGCAAAAACTGCTGAGGGCAGCTAAATTCCCCTGATGAGGTTCCCCCTCCCCCATGCCACCACAACACCTAAAACCTCCAGAATACAGAAAACCCTGCAATGGTCTCAGTTTTCTCTATATCCTTTTATCTGGGTTTGTGGTAGCACTTGTTTTGTCCTGGCACAGCAGGCAGCCATTAGTTAATAGGTCTCAGTCCCCTTCCTCCTGGCTCTGTGTTTGTCCCATACCACAATGTAACACTATAAGAGTCCGTGTAAATAATGTAATGGTGTGGAGTGGGTCTGTATGGTGAGTAATGAAAGCCGAGGCCCTGCTTGCCTTATGTAACCCAACAGATCCATTAAGTCCTATGTTGTTTGGTGTCCAGATGGCTGTTTCACTGAAGCAGTCAGGACATGACATGGGGCCTTGTAGGGGTAGAAATGGCAAGGTTTGGGGGTGCCTCTAAAACAGTGTGTGCAGAGTTTTAACTTTCATAAGTGTGCCATGTAAAGGAAGCTCTCTCCATTTTTAATGAACTGAAGGGTATCATCTTGACTATAAACCTTTCATTTAATACTCATAAATGAAGACCTTGGAGGAACTATAATGACTATGAATTGAACCATGACACTGGTCCATTAAAAAGCAATGAAAATCATGTTAACTTGATAAATTTAAGTATATGCTACTGTGTTAACTTCATGTAAATGTTGTTTAAGTGGTTTGTCTTGTATACTCAGAAACTTTTTGTACATCATTTTAGTCCATTTCTCTCAAGGAGTCGTGTGGGGTGCTCCAATGCTCTATCCATGGTTCTTGACCTTTTTTTTAGTATTTTTAACTTTACTTTAACTGCAACTTGGGTCACATGCCCCTTGAAACTGCATTCTATACAATTTTTAGTAATTTATGAATTGCCTTAGTGGCATTTAATGACTGAAGGACCAAAACTTCCCGCAGCTGAAAATGACTGAACAAAAATATTATTCATGATGTGTAATGCTATTTCATCAACATTCCTTAGGTTCCTTATAAAGTTATGTAATGCAAGTTTGCAAGGCTGTTTGGTTCTCTTTTAGTTGTCACACAGATGTTTCAGTTGCATTTCCTTCAGCTCAGAAATATACTGTTACTGTTTCCATATAATCTCCTTCCTAAAAACCTGCTGTACTTTGTTGTACAGTTAAAATAATACTACTCTATTAATAAGTAGCACCATGTCCTCTTCGTATTTCTACTTCTGAAAAAAAAAGTAGACTGTGATGTGGTGCCTTTCTGTGTGTTCCAAGGTATGGGTCTAATTGAGGCCATAGCTGCTTATTTACCTGGTGATGCTCCAGGTATTAAACAGGGACTGTGGTATTTCCCTTTTTTTATTGGTACACGTCAGGGCTCTACAGTTTGCCCATTTCAGTCGCATTTGTGAGCAAGCATTTTGGCATGCGACCCAATAAAGCAAAACAGACGTACATGTACTAGTGTTTCTTGCAGCCCACAATAAGGAGAGCACTGTGCACAGACAGAACGTGATGAGTTTAACATTCTAAAATGTATCAAACTGGTTCCATTCCGTGAGCTCCTGGGGAAGACGGGGCGTGTCGATCTCACTCTGGACAGTTCTGCCGCGGGAGGGACACGGAGGAAGTGTGTGAAAAATCCCTCCACAGGAGGTCCTCCTGGGCTCAAACTCGAACCCCAGTGTGGAGGAACTGTACGCCCAGAGGCTCTAAGAGGCAAATCGCGGAAGCTGATCATTGTAGGAATATTATCTTGGATCCACACTGAGTGTGGAGTCAGAGGAACAGGAAAGTGACAATGATGGACTGCTACCACTCCCCCATCCCACCCCCTTCCGCTCCGACCAATACTCTATCCAACAATCATGGAGGCAGAAATCCGCTCTGACCCACTGTAGAAACCTGGTACTGTTTGTGTCCTGTTCATTATTTCAGAACAGATTGATCTATTTACTGCTGAAATATCATATTTATTTCCTTCGAATATCAATATTGATCCCAGTACTGATGTGTTAAATGGCTGCAAGAGTCCAGTAATCAGGTTACAGCTCAAATTTGTACTTTGGTATCACTAAATGAATCTAAATCGATCAGTTAATACTGAATCGAATCGATATTGGATTGAATCACAATCGATTCAGAACCTTATGAATGGAAATCGAATTGATTATGGAAACCATCACACCCAGCCCTACTGGTAGGCAAGAGGTCATATTGACCTAATTACAAATCCTGGCTTACCTATTATGACATGATTTTTGTCTAAACTTAATCTGTAGTTAAATTTTTTCAATTCAGTAAAATTTTATGTTAGTCTGTAGGAAGAAGCCTTGGGCAGATCCATGTCTCAAGGGTCTAACCCGACGGCCAGTGGTCATGCAGAAAGTAGAGTCATAATTCTTTTTGTTTTGTTTTTGTATAAAGTTCATTCAAGTAAGTTGGGGTGTGCAAGTTCTGCACTGTAATAAACTTTCAAAACAAAAACCTACTTGTGCCCCCATTTTTTTCTGTGCTCCTAAAACTTTCCAATTTGGGGACATGTTTGCTCCGGAAAAAAAAAGTTAGTGTAGAGCCCTGGTACATGCGAACTAAAATTAATGTAATTTTCTTAATGATCTTATTTTTTTTGTGCTATTATATTTGAGCCCAGCAAGCTTCCGAACCACTGATGATAAGAGTTGGGAAATGGTAAATGAGAAACTGATACAAATATCTAGAATATTATTATCTTGGGTTTTATTACCATTGAATGTGCATTTTGTAGAGGTGAAGAGATGTGTAAGTAAAAGTTTGATTTGGGCATTAGTTGTTATTCATGTTGCTTTTAAACTGCAGGAAATTTCCTTTGGAATTAAACAAGTTGAATAATCTATGTTCGGTCTATTGGATCATCATAATGGCTAGCTTACCTTTAGGTTAGCTTTAATGGCTAGCTTAACTTTAGAGAACATTGACATGATGGTTGGGTGTTTTGCCATGATGGTCTCCTGTCTAATAGCCTAGCTCCAAATTCATGCTTTACTTTCGTTACAGGGTTTTGTGTACTTGTTTGGTTGTAGTGCACAGTATTCCCCCTTTTGCATGAACCCACAAAGCTTTGCATACATGAGCTAAAGGAAACCTGCTGCCTGTAGGGAATGAAGAGAGGGGAGGAGGCGTAAAGAAGTAAGGGTGAGACATGGAAAAGGAGAGGTGAAATTGGTGTAGGAGGACAGAGATGGACTGAAGAAAAGGCGAGAGAGTCAGGTTTGACTAGATTAACAGTACATCAAAAAAGAGAGTTCCTCCCTATCATCTGTTTTAGACTGAAAATGAATATCTGAAGGTGTCATCACCATCATCTGTTCTCAGTCACCCTGAAAACACTCGGTTTTCCCACACTGATTTCTGTCACACCAAGGCCGCCTCTTCATGTTCACAGCATGGTTAAAACATGGGAAAATGCTCAAATGGGAGACTTTATCATAATAACTGTAATGACTGAACTTGATAACTTGGAAACCTCCATTTTTGGAAATAACTTTCATGTTCTCAGTGCTTTCAGTGGGGAAACGCTGCTTATGTAGCTGTCTAGAAGACGAAAGCCACAACAATCTCATGTGCATGTTGTATCTTGTTATCACGCTGAGTCACCTGGGGTTATCTAAGTCACATTAGTGCCTACAGACCCGGCAGACAAGTTGTCTGAGATGCTTTATAACGGGGCAGATGTTATGTTTTGTTACTAGTTGATCAGCTGACTAGTGCATCATTTTCAAAATTATAGGACAGGAAAAAATATTTAGAATGACAATTTGGCTGATGCTGATACAAATTATTTCTGTTATTTTGTTACTGTTACTTTATATCCCACTTATGTGCCAAAAAAACACAGAAATCATTGTATCTTGTAGAAAAATAGGCTAACTGTTCTAAAGTGTTTAGTCCCATCGCATTATCATTGAGGTGCATTGTCAAGTAGAAAAATAAAATCTATGAAAAAACTGATATAACACAACAGATAAATATTACTCACTGCCATCTGTGAAATTCCATTCTATAAATCAATACTAATACTGACTGTGAAGAAGCTTTCAGAAAATATCGGCTGATGCCAGTCAGTGTTTGGCCAATATTTTGGTACAACCCCACTTGGAACCAACCTACGTTTACAGTAAAAATAAAACTTCAGAAAGAAACAGCCTTTAAATGTTAAAAAAGACCACATTTCAAGTGTGGATATCTCCCAGTAGCATTTTTTACAAAGTTAGCTGAGTACAGTAAACAAAATTGCTCTCTGAGAGAAAATATTAAGGATCCACTGATGTATTAATCCTGGGTGGATGCTCATACCAGTGTTTCAAATAACGGTTTGTCCAGCAGCCGTTACCGCTGTTTCTTTACTTTGTTTTCATACCATGTTGTTGCCAATACTTAGCATGTTAACTTTTTGTAGTTTTAAATTTTACATTAGTGAACTTGAATTGAAGGGAATCAGATCTGACTGGAGTGCAGCTGCATTCCCAGACTGTATGGCTGACTGGTCATGTCATCAGAGGGTGAAATCACAGATACTGATGTCTGGCTGATGGATTAAAGCATCTGTAGGGTCAGGTAAAAAATGAATAATACTAGTAAAACTTGCATTTTACTAACATTTGAGTCTCAGTAGTCTGTACAGATAAGAGTGCTGGATTTAAAAAAATAAAAATAAAAAAATGCAGCACTGGTTTTGTATTTCATAATATGTCAAATAATCTGTAAACCTGTACTTCATACAGCTGCTGGAACATGCACTAAGTATGTCACGAGTACGATGTAAACGTCCTAAGATAATTGGTTTCATTTTCATAGTTGCCTGTATTGACTTGTTTACAGTCTTTATGCAGCCAAAGTTCAGTAGCAGTATACCTCCCTCATTTTCTGAACTCCAGAACATCTTGTAGTGCACTGTTTTGTAACACTCAGGCCCAGTCATGCATTGCCCTCACACACCCACTCTGACAGAGCGGTGGTGTTGGTTTCTCTCTACAGTGCTGCCTCTCAGCTTGCTGTAACTAACACGTAACAGGAATCAACAACGCCACATCCTGTCTCACAACAGCTCTTCGACACAAGTGGCGTTGTCATTGGTAACATTGGGAAATACACCCAAACAGTATTAGGGCGAATAACAGGCTCAAATGCATAAAAAAAATGCCACACATGTGAATAGACGTTAAAACCATGGTTTGGGTTATAGTGAATTTGTGTGATCTAGGCTTTAATTACAAGAACGTTGATTAAAAATTAAATAACTAATGCACATTGGATCTCTTATGAATGAATAAAAGCTAAACTTGTGATTATGGCTAACATACTGAGCAGATCAGCTTCTACTTTGATGCATAATGCTTTCCAAGTACATTTACTGACAGTTTTTTGGTTTTGTTATCACCATGATAGGGCCTAGTGAAAGATTCCTAAAATCTACAGCATCTTAGAGGAGGGCGTTTGTTTTTTTTGTTTTTTGTTTGTTCTTTCATGTTGCCTTCATTGCATTGCTTTGAAGCTTGAGGCCTCTTTGCAGGCTGCTCCTTTGTGCTAGTATTATCTGTCTGTAACTCATTCACTCTCCTCCTACCGCTGCACCTTTTTCATTGAGTCTCTCCACCCGTCTTCTGAAGGTGATACGAGTAGAGCCATGAACTCGCCTCTGCAGGTACAAGGACCTTCTTTTATTCTATTCTCAGAGTCACACTGACGGGAATGTGACATTTTTTGGCCCTGTGACATTGAATAAATGTCAAAGCCTTCTGTTGTTTAGTTGGAATTTTGTGTATTTCATAGGGGTGTAATTCTACAGTTCAGTTTCTATGTGGAAAGTACTTTAATATTTCTAATTAGCCCTGCACTTCATCAGTGTACTTAGATTTCTTTTTATTATATTTGTTGGGACATTTTCAGTTGTGAAGGAATTATTTTATCAAAAAATACTTGAACAAAAGTCTGATAGATTAGTGGTAGAAACAATGATTGACAAGTTAACCTCAACCAATTAATCAACAGTCTTTTTGTTATGTTTCTGTTTATGTTGATGGACATCATCAGATGCTTGTTTATGGATCAATATGATTTCTTAACACACAGTTTAATTGTTTGCCTGTTATGACTCATTATGTGTCTGTGATACAACATGACTGGTTAGCTGTTGATGCCTCACACCACACCTGGTTGTCACCATAGATACCACTGTTTGACTGCTGTGGTTTTGTGTTGGCCAATAACACTGACATAAGGTGAGGGGATATCTAGCTTCCTGTCATACTGTTGGCAGAACAGTAATAAGATTAGTGTGTTAGTGGACATTGACAGGACTGAGCAGCTCATGCTCAGCCCTACTGACTGACACTTCCTCTAAAAGTAAAAAAGATGTATAAAAGTATTCAGTATCACATGTTTTTAAGGTGTGTCTGTCTAAGCGTGTGTTCAGTATTTGTAGAAGTAGCTTATATTGTGCAGTTCCTTGGTCAGGCCCCTGGTTATGCAATACGATCTGTGGGTCTGTTGTCTGTATTTCCTTGTTTTTTTTGGGTTTTTTTCACAGTGACTTTCTTTTGATGTACTGATGTGGCCTCTCATGTGTTGTGAGACTTTCCAGGAGACTTGCATTCCAGTGCTTTGCAAAGGTCAGGGGTCAGTGATGTAAGTGTCTGAAGGAGCTCTGCCTGACCTGTAATCGGACTCAGTGTTCTGCTCTGACATGTCAATCCTCCTTGTGATGCTGATCCTTTAAAATCCTCTGACTCTGCATGCCTCAGGGTTCGCACATACTCTTTTTCAATCATATGCACGCTTCAGCCACTGTAAATCTACCTGCTCTATTGTGTTTCATGCATTTCAAATGCTGTCCCAGATTTAGTCTCATTTTTCATGTTTGCATTAGTTTTGAGTGCAGTTCTCTTATTGTTTCCACTCACGACTGCTTGATGACATAATTTAAAATATTTTGGTTCAGTGTTGTTAGTGCTGTATTTGGAACTTTTTAAGCATTTTGCGCTTTTGGCTGCACCCAGATCGGTGATTTCATAGCAGGTGTTCTGCATTAGTCAAAGAGGAGCGCTATAAAAACTCTCCACCACAAACTTTTGCCTGCTTGCATCTGTCTAACCTCATTTTGTATTTTTAGCCATTTCTCCAAGCTAATGATAGACAACCTTATTCTTAAGCTTGATAGAAAAGCTGCATGGTCACCATGGTAACTATGCAGGGGTCAACCCAGGTCAGCAGAGCCCTCAAAGTGGTTGTTGAGATAATCTGTTCAAATGGGGTGACACACAGCTTGTGATGTTTAAGTGCATTTTATTAATTTTAACCTAATAGTTTTATGTTCATGTTTGTACGTCTGTCTGCACCTGTAACTGAAAAACTATAGCACCTTTGAACTTAACATGGTCAGTCTGTTTCACATCTTGATCCACCTAGAAGATGATACTGGAATTTCTTCAAAGGCTTCTTCACCATTAGAATATTTTGTGATTTTAGGGAAGCTTTTATTGTTGGGCTTTAAAAAAGAAAAATCACATCCATGCTGTATGTTGATACTACAAAAGTGATCCGGAGCTGTTAACTTAATTTCTAAATCTACCATATTTGGTGAATGCTCTTGACCTTTGTTTTGAACATAATATTTGGTATCCTTCATTCCTTATTTTTATAGTAGGTTTGATACCAAAACCGATTGGATTGACACTGAAATCACACTCCACCACGAAACAATGATGGTCAGTATGATGGAGGCCAAAGTCTGTAATCTGTGATTGTCAAAGTCTAAACACAGATTTATTTATTTATTACATGTTCCCTACAAATATTCAATCAACATCTTGGCCTGATTTGACGCAGCCAGCCTTGGGAGCTTTTTATTTCCCAAATTGGGTGTCCGCTGGCACTTCCTAATGCCCCTCCTCCTTCATACACACTGCTGTGAATTACTTTAATATTTAATATCATCATTATATTAATGAGTTTGCCCACCTATTTGTAGACATGTTGGCTAGTGAATTAGTGTGACAGAAATTTAAGCCTTATGTGCATTGAGACCAAACAGTCTAGAAATAACAAACAATGCGTAAAACAATTATTGATTAATTTCAGCTGTTGTGCTTAAGACTTATTACATTTTATAAGAATGTGTTTATGTATTGACATAGTAATGGCACAATTTATGCCACAATGATGGTCAATATGTATTGTAGAAACACAAATGCATTCTCATTCAATGAAAATAAACAATGTTATTTTAAAGTGATGTTTAATGCTGTGTTTTATCTTGTCTATATGTTGGTATTCAGTGTAATCATTTGAATATGACAAGTTAGTCTCATTTTAGTTCTTGAATGTGTCCTGGAGATGGATACAGTGCAATTTATGTAAATGCTACTAACTAAGCTAAGCCCAAATTGCTCTTAGGTGTGAATATGAGAGTGGATGATTTTGTCTGTACTGTGTAACGGCTCTGTGATGGATTGGCGCCCTGTCCTGGTTGTAGCCGTTGTCACCCAGTGTCAGCTGGGAAATGCTCCAGCTGACCCCGCCCCCCATCTATCCCTACAAACACAACCATGCAAAGGATTAAGTGGTTACAGAAAATGAATAAATGAATAATTAATTAATTAATTCAATTATTAAGCCTGTAAATGCCTGTGACATATGTGGAAAACGCAGCCTTTCAGTTGACCTTCAAATACTTACTGCTCAGTCATGATGTTGCTTCCACTAGTGTTTTCTAAGGTTGCCTAATGAGTTTAATGAGGATGTGCGGTTCTTAATGTGTTTCGTCATCAGCTTTTTCCCTCTTGGCTCTGTTTGATAGTTCAAAATCTGTCGGCTGAGCAGGCACACATATGTGGTGGAGAAACTGATGCAGACAGATTGGCATGTTCCTCTGTCCTCATTCCAATATTTATTTGAAGTGGAGGCAAATGGTTGCAAAATGTAGTTGCATTATGAATACTATTTTATATATAATTAAAAAAATATTAAAGTCAATCCATCAAATATATTAGAAATATAACTGATTTTGATTTATTATTGTGATATATATAATATGTTTAGTGCATAAGAGTCATACAGAACCTCATTAATCATTAAAAGAAAGCCGAGCAAACATACCCAAGTACCAGCATAAATTACAAGTACTAAATAAATGAACAATCCTAGTTTTTTTCTAAGCTTTAACAACATCAGTTGACTAAAACGTGTCTAGCCATTGAATAGACATTTCATTGAATATGGATGTTTTAACACCTTAGGATAATATTCTTCTGCTTTTTGGCATCATTCACATGACCTGTTATATTAATAAAGGAAACTGGCTCGACTTGAATAGATGATCAGGTATTTGTACATGGAAAAAACTCTGGATATGAACATGTTGCTCTCAATTATTGAGGTCTCACATCGTAACAGCACACCAAACCTTTCAACCACAGCTAATTTGCTTATGACAAATCAACCCAGGATGTGTCTGTATTTGAGAAGTACTAACAAAGGCTAATAAGCATTATGACATTGGGTTTGGAGTAGCTCCAGTTTCTCACAGATGATACGAAATGTGAGCCTCTTCCAGTCCCAGTCCATCATTCAAGACAATTACCACTGACTTCAACACCAGCTGTGAATCACTCTGCCCCATCTGGATCCAGAACAATTACCTAAAGTCAATCTGAATGGCACCAGAGTGAGTCAGCTCTTTAACTGGAAGGATTGAGTTTTTGTCATCAGGGACCCTGTTCCTCCTCCTCCTTCTCCTCCTCATGGGGCTTTGTTGAGCCACACTGAGCTAAGAGAGTTGGCTCTGGATTGTGTCTGTTTAAAGCCAGCGCCCCGCTGTCTGAATCATGGCAGGCAGTTCAAGACTGGACATTTCACTGCCTTTCTCTGCTCCCATTCCACAGCAGATGCTTTTCCCATGATGCTCATGTTAAGTCAGGCTGGGTTTATCACAACAGCTTCCAGGATGTTTGGGCACCAATGCCTTCTGGGGGAAAAAGGGAATAGGGCTAGGCTGCCTGAGCTGTTTGTGTATGTGTATTCAAGTATTTTTATACCTAGGATTGCAATATAATGACAGAGGTGTTTTACAAGCAGGATCCAGAATTAACTTTTTGGCTCATCTGCAAGTGACTGTTAAAATGAGAAATTTACCAGCCATAAAATTGCATCATGGATTATTTAGAAGTAAGAATAACCTCAGGTCATTAGTATGCACACTCATTATTAGCATCACTTTAAAGAGACAATTAGAAAAAGATTAACATGTAGAAAGCGTCTAATTAGATTTTCTAATGTCATGGTACAGTAGACACCAAAGCCAAAATCTACCTGCATTTGACTCTTGGCAGGTTTTAATTTGTGTGTGTGGGTGTTTGTGTATTTCAGTGTTCCCTTTCATTTTTCCTCTGTGTTTAATTCCAAACCATCACTTTCTTTTCAGACAAGCTGGATTTCTGGTTTTTTTTTTGCAGAAGCGAATGTAGAGACTAGACAACCTCTCCATCCCCCAGTGCCCACTCTCACTCTCACAGACACACAGACACACATATACACACACACACACACACACACACACACATGCGCTACTATTTCCACCCCCACCTATTGTTCAGACTGCTCCCCTCTAGCTATGGGACAGTGAAAATGGGGAGAGATGAGGCTTTAGAGCTGCTGTGCTGGATCACATTTACTGTACTCTAATGTAGCGAAAGCACACACACTGCGAACCACACGGTTGTGTTTATTAAGGCCGTGTGAAATGGGCCTTTTAATGAAATGCTGCTTTTCTTTGTTCACTCTACTTGGCAGTGAAGTCAGTAGGCCGTCTGCTTTATTAAACCCAGTTGGACAAAATTCCTTCTTTCTAATTCTTCGCTTTTTATAGTTGTACAACTATTATTTTGTTTTTCTCAAGAAATGGAAGTAGACCACCAAATTGTTTTGACCCCCCCTGTAAGTGATTTATTTTTAGCTTTGTACACAAAATACAAAGTATCCTGCGTAAACCTTGATGAAGAAACCTACAGTAAAATGCATTATTAAGATAAAAAACTTCCAAGATGCTACCAAGTGATGAGAAAAAGGAACGAAAACACAGCTCTATAATAAACATGTAATCAATGAAGCTGCACAGTCTCAACCTGTCTTACAGATGACGCTCAGTAGTTTGTATCCCAGTGTAATAAGACCAAAGTAATGCATTTTTTAAAACCACATTTTATTCTTTTAGGTCATTTTGCAAAATAAAAGTCCCTAACAAAGAAAGGGCCGTGCCTCCTCCTCCAGCCCTTCTGCTTACAACAGCAATCAATAAACAGCCATTGGGCTGTCTGCCATTGACAGACTGTGTCTCATCCTGCTGCCAGTGAAAGCCTGGTGCTAATGGTGCTTTTTGGAATCATTGCAGTTTTATAGACTATCCATTGATGGTTTATTGTGTCTGCTGCATGCTCACAGTGCTTATAGTCATGTGCTTTGGATGCAGGCTTTAAAGGAGTGACAGAGTCTAGAGGAGGATATGTTGATGACAGGGTCAGTATCGAGCAGTTGTCAAGATGGGGGGAGGTTTGGGAAGGAGAGAAAATGCTTGGAAGGTTGAAATGGTTACCAGAGCAAAGTCCAGAGATACAGGGAAAAGACACAGAGAACCTGGAAAGAGAACGCCAGTGGTTGAAAACAAAGAATTCTGTGGAAGTGTGAGTAAAAAGGAACAACTAGACTCATGGAAATTCCAGAGAGTAGCTGAGGAATTTTGTCTCCGTTCCATGGTGGGAGTGGGAAAGTTCATTTGAATGGTTAATGGGACTCATAATTGACTGTCCGTCAAGGTGGATGAGAATGGCCTACATACAGTTACAGTAACTGTGGAAACAGCAGGAAGCAGCTATTTCTAGACACGCTCACCCAGTTTGGTCAGAAGTGGACGATGTTGGCCCTGCCAAGATCCTGTCACTGCAGTGTGGGTTCTGTGCTCTGAGTGGTCTGTTAATTTTAGGGTTTTGGTTTGGAAAGTAGTAGGGATGCTGCCCTGTGGCACGAGGATATAAAAAATAACAAATTGAAGTATGTATTTGATTGAAAGTGCACTGGAATCAGTGTAAGAAACTCCATAGACTTCAAACTTTCTCTTTTTTTTGAAAGTTACTACAGTTGATGACTGATTTATACATGTTCTCTAAAGAGTCTATAATCCAATCACCTAAATGTCTTTAAAAGAAGGTCCACATTCCAACACTGACACTTAAGTTAAAATTTTACTCACATCTGACATGGATAATTGAGAGGTCTGATCTGTTGAAAATAATTGTATGAAACCAGATGCAAAAAGTGTCAAATCTAGCCATCACTCTGTATTGTTCAGTATTCACATCTGGAGCACGGGGCCACAGTTTACTCAGTTCTGTGTTGTCGCGTTCAGATGAATGTTCCTTGTCAATATGAAATTTATTTTACGAGTACATCAGTTTTCCTTTCCTATCCTAAATCCATCTTTGTCAGTATAGATGTGTGAACTAGGCCTCAAATGCCATTCATGAAGGCCTTAAAAACATGACTTGAAACCTGCAGAATCCCTGTCCATCTCTGGTTAGTTCAGTAGAACTTTGTATTAATGTTTACAGAGGATGTGCATTATGCTTTTTGGATCAGTCTAATGGTGGTTCTGTGTTTTCAGATCTGTCGAAGAACCGTCTGTGTGAGCTGCCCGAGGAGCTCTGTCAGTTCATCTCTCTGGAGACACTGAGCCTCTACCACAATGGGATGCGTTCACTGTCCTCCAGCCTGGGAAACCTCCAGGCCCTCACCTACCTCAATCTCAGGTAATTCGGTGCCAACCACATCAGCTTTAATATGAGCCACTCAGTGTTTGGTTTACTCTGTACTGCAGTGATCAGCTGGTGTTCTAAGGTAAGTCCTATAAAAACTGACATGTCTTCTCACATCTCAGCTTCTTTTAAAGAATAATTTTAGGATGTTACAACTCTGGACTCTTTTTTTTTTTTTTAAATGTAATTTTTTTTGTTTTGTTTTGGCTGTCATTACAGTCTGTTATAATAACAGCAAAGCACTCGCCAAATTAACTACTGAGATCTGGAGCTACTGCGAACTGGTGTGAAACATGAGCTTCCACATGAACAGACAATATGGAAACAAGTTAACAGTTAAATCACATTTTTTTTTACAGGGCAAAACCTTATTTATATTGACAAAATTATTAGAGGTTGAAGGAGTGTATGTGGAAGATAAAACTGTGACATACGGGCTTTTAATAAATGCAGTTTGCTTGAGGTTCAACATGACTGAATCCAAATGAGGAGATTTAGGTTGAAGAGTGAATACATGATTCATTCTATCAGCACTTAAAATTTTATGCACAGACTGATGAAAAGAGGGTACACCCAACAGAGCATGAAAATTAAACTGTTCAGAACCTGATTTTTACTGTTTTGTGTTTCATTGTTGCTTCATTATTAAACTGATATTTCTCACGAGTGCGTAGTTGTCATAACAGATTTCATGCTCTGCTGAAATGTTCTGCACTGTTCAATCACAAAACTTAATGGTATTAGTTATTTATTTGAGGTGGCACTTGCAGAGGCCACAAAAATTGAATAGTGCAAAAGTGTATGCAATTAGAAAGTTGGTGTTTTTATTGTTGGCTGAATCATAATGTGTTCTTTTTGCTAATCCATGCCTAGTTCTTGTCCCCAGCCTCAGGTTTGGCAACAGCTCATCTCAACACGGGGTCACTAACCCTGGTCTTCGAGAGCCATTATCCTGCATGTTTTAGATGTATCCCTCTTTCAGCACACCTGACGGCTGTTATCAGTCTTCTGCAGAACTTGATGATATTCTTATCATTTGAATCAGGTGTGTGGGAAGAGGGATATATTTAAAACATGCGGGATAGTAGCCCCAGGGTTGGTAACCCCTGATCTGAACCAAGTCATTTAAAGGTGAACCTGAAGTCAGTCTGGAAAAGGTCAAATAGATGTGATAAAGAGCTTTGATACATTGTCAACACAGCTGAGTTTGCATGTAGGGGAATTCCTAGTGTGCAGATTGCAGCTTCATCACACCTCATCAGTGTTTGT
>JAPTYQ010000011.1:8161971-8181029 GCA_029814465.1 Ostorhinchus cyanosoma
CCTTAGCTTTTTTATCCATTTTATTGCAGGTGACCAGCAATAAACCCCTAAAAAATAATAATGAAAAGGTTTTTCATTTTGGGGTTTTAGTGGCCACTGTAATTGAGGGTGAGGTGAGGGTTTATCATCATCTTCTTGAATTTATATGTTTTCTGAGTTAGTTGAAGTGAGGGCACAATCCACCATATCTGGAAAAAGTCTTAATTTATCCAAAACCTAATAAAGATATTGAAAAACTAAACAGGTTTGTAAAAACACACATTTATCTGACTGTAACTTAGATCTCAGTTGTGTCTTCTATCTCTTGTAAATAAATGAGCTTCCGTTACCAACTGCAAGTTCACCCAACATAATAACAGCAGAGAGGAAGCATCTTACCTGCTCTCCACCTGGAGTCCATGTATGAGCAGATGGCGTGGAGGTTAACGTGCTGTCCAGGCCACGGACTGTTGGGGGGCAAAGGGCTAAAATCTGTCAAGAACAGAACAGACAGAGAGGAAAAGGACAGTCAAACATGCTGAAAACACTCTTTCACTGCATGAACAAGTGTAACTGAGGCTGTACAAAACCTACACTGTCTGAGGAAAGGTCGGCTTCTAGCAGCTGGGAGGTCTCGGCGAGGAGGAGGAGGAAGACGAGGACGACGATGAGGAGGAAGAAGAAGAGGAGGAGGAGGAGGAAGAGGAGGACGAGGAACACGAGGACGACGATGAGGAGGAAGAAGAGGAGGAGGAGGAAGAAGCAGAAGAGGACGAGGAGGACGAGGAGGAGGAGGGGGGCCCACAGGAAATGGAAAGGGAGGCTGACCTACTCGTCCATGGTAGTACCGGTCAAATCCAGCACCGTGCATGGCTTGTTGCCTGTGGAAGTGGAGCATCCGCGGGTCCCACGTAGGTGAACGGAAGCCTAGAAGACACAGACGCCAAGGGATTCAAAGTCTTTCATTAGAAAATCAATATTACGGTGGGATTTGCAGTAGTTGCAGAGTTACTGTGGAATATAGAGGTTAAAATAAGATTTAACAGCAGTGGGCAGAAGTGTTATTCACCATACATCAAAGTTAAAAGACAGAGGTAAAACACAAGAGAAGGGCCTGGATTGACGGATATGATTGAAAGCTCCTTCAGCTATCGCTTTGCTCAGCTCCTGACTCAGACATTTGGGGATTCTGTTGATAGAAAAAGTAACCTTCCCCAAAGAAATTAATGTGTTTGTGGTTGAGGGGGTACACTAACAAGACCATCTAGGAATGCTGTCATTGGTGTGTGTAAGTGTGTCAAGTTTAGGGCTGGGATTTAGAGACATCCATCTACAGAAAGGGAGTATAATATTCACAATTATGATTTCACAAGTAGATAATCTCCCCTGTGTGTGGTGATGACCTTCAGAAACCTTGCCTTCTTGTATTTTCCACACAGCCCAGCCATAAAAAAAAGTATGCACCTACATTTAACTAAGCAAATACCTCAGATCCTTTCATTGTATCATTACTATGATTAATAGGTTTCAGCTGCAACAAGTTATTTAACCTTAACTGATGCAGTGAGTAGCTTCTCATTGATTAACAACCATGTCAGACATATCCTGTGGTCATGGAAATGATGCGACTGCTTCAGAAGGGTCAAATTATTAGTCTGCAACTAAGAGGGTTACTGAAACTACTTAATTGGGTTAAAAACTGTCCAGGTTTATTAAAACTTGTACTTAGCCTCAAGGAAACTACTTATCAATGAACCTAACTGGAAAAAAAGCAAGACTATAGTGCATAAAGACTGGACTGTGTGTCAGTGGGAAACAGTCATGTGGTCTGATGGCAGTGTTATGATCTGGGTTCTTTATCCATGACGCCACCTGGAAGAATGCCAATGCGAAAGGGCGCCACCTAGTGTCTCGGAGTGGAATGTACCTAAATCAATAATTTGATTCTCTTACCGCGCATGTACACTTGGATTTCTCGTAAACTCCAGTTAAGTCCTTAGCTCGGTTATTGCCAATAGCTCAATTTAGATGTGCATGTAAACGTACTGAGTGTCGCTTCATGACTTCCATCTATATAGATTTTTTACATCTTTTTAAACGTGCGAAGATATAAAAAAAAAATAAAATCAGATTAACCTGTATACATGCTTGAAGACATCGACATATTGGGGAGAAATCCAGGTGTGTTAATCTGATTCATGATCAGATAACTGCTGCAATCACAAAGCCCATCAGATTATCCTGTTTCCATGATCACTTGAATAATTTGGTAACTCCAGAAACAGAATAATGATTGGACTATTGGTGTGAATGTAAACAGGCTTAATGACATGACACTGGTCCTGTCACACACAGCATGAAGAGGAGTTTGGCAGGTTGGAGAATGGTTTGCACCAGAAGCAGCATGTGCAGCCAGCCTAAAGCAGCAAAAATGTGTTTTCAGATCAATCACACTTTATATACATATTATATATACAGGGTGTTCCAAAACATTTAATGTCATTTCATCACCTAATAATTTGTTTAAAATGTGTTTGCTCTTTTAGCGAAAAAAAAGTGCAATCATTTTCATTGTTCTGCTTTAAGGAATAGACATGCCGTTTACTGCGGCTGTGTACTGAAATACGCCCAAACTCAGTCAAATGTGAATGTGCAACGTCAATTTGTTAGAATCCTGCACTAGGGGTTAGGGTAACCTAACCCTTACCCTGCAGCGTGTGTGGCAGGAACTCCACTACCAACTTGATGTGTGTGTCACAAGCGGTGCACATATTGAACATTTATAATAACTTTGGATGTTTACACGCCTTTACACATCTCGGACATGGAATCAGGAAAACTACATCTCCAAACGTTTTGTACATGATTCTGATTGGTTAATGGTACTCAATTGTCCAACTACACTGCCATGTACAGGCATGGCATGCTATTGACAGTATAGATATACAACACCGTATAAACGCAGAATTTTCCAAAAATGATCATGTTTGTGCAGCCATATGCATTTTGTTATGTTGTAAAAGAACATTATTTTCCACATATTTGTTGTGGA
Source organism: Ostorhinchus cyanosoma (assembly GCA_029814465.1). NCBI lineage: Eukaryota > Metazoa > Chordata > Actinopteri > Kurtiformes > Apogonidae > Ostorhinchus > Ostorhinchus cyanosoma. The sequence goes on from JAPTYQ010000011.1 coordinate 8,165,003, forward strand.
ACAATTTCATTTCATTTATATTTATTTTATGTTTTTTATGTACATGTTGATATTGTGCTGCTGTCCATCAATAAAAAGTGCCTATATGGTAGCTGGTACCTGTGAATTTGACCTTGAACTGTCTTTTTGGTATTTGTTTGTAGAAAAATAATATATCGAGATATATATTGTGTATCGCCATTCTGCAAAAAAATATCGAGATATGATTTTTGGTTCATATCGCCCAGCCCTAGTATCACATACATTTCCAGATGGACTCCTATGATGAGTTGAAAACTGGACAGATTGCAGAGATACAAATATTAGAGTCAAATATGACACCAAAATTCAACAGAATTTGCAAACTCATGATACAGACGTATGGAGATCTTTTTTACATGAACGCTTCTGCTTAATGCCATCAAATGGTTGACTATTTACCATGCTTCTCATCATTAATTCACCACTAATACTAATTCCCATTACTAATAGTTTATTACTAATTGTAAAGTGTTGATAGACCACGGTAACATATTCTGGTAGACTGGTCTGCTCCGGCCACCAGAAGGATCAGCCATTGGTACATGTTTAAAAATATGGCAATACTTGATTTCCTGCCTGCCAACATTTGCACATTAAATGTAAAGAGAAATGTTGCTATTAATTCTCTCCATACAAATGACCATGCGTTGCTTTCTGTTTCATACGTCCATACGGGACTGGGTCAAAGGGCTTTTGTTTACTCTGCATCTTATGCATGGAATCCATTTCAGAAAGCCTGGAAACAAAGTAAAATTCACTGAGCCCTTGTAAGTCTAAACAGTTCCTGAGGCTGACTCCATAACTTGCACTGGTTTCCATAATCCACTCATAAATGTTATTTCTACCAACTATTGTCATATGTCAGTTATTTGTGTTTTAATGGTGGAATCATAACGGTTTTGAATTTACTGCTGACCTATCTTGGCCTGGACTCCCTTGAAAAAAAGGTTTATATTCTCAATGGGATTATTTCCTTGTTAAATAACGGTTTATAATAATAATGGCTAATGATAAAAATAATAATAATAACAAAAATAATAAGTAAAGTACATGACATCCAAGATGAAGTTGAATTTACAGATCAGTGACAGAGTTAAGCCAAAAACATGCCAGAGGTTCCATGCACACTACAAAGATGGGACCAAAATTTGGGCAGAATTTACAAATTAATGATAGACTAAAAAAATTGGAAGTTTCTAGATTGATGACACACTCCAGCTAAAAATTTGGCCGAGTTTCCAAAAAGAAGACAAAGATGAAACCAAAAGTAGGCAGAGTTTATAGATCGATGATACGGTCTAGCTAAAAACTTGGCAAAACGTCCAGACAGACTAAAAACATGAGTCAGAAACTGGGAAGAATTTACAGATCAATGATGCAGTCAAGCCAAAACTTGGCCGAGTATACATTAACCCATAAAGACCCAAACAGCTGCTGATGACCTAAACCATCTACTGATCTAAACTGTTTAATACCTGTTGACCACTGTCATCTTCAACATTGATTTACCAATAAAACCCATGGAGTTAGATCAATGACAGTAGATGGAGACACTGGGTTTATATTTGGTTAATGAGAGATTTAGCAGAAAAAGGCAGCTTTTCTTCGGTTTTCTCTGTTTCTGATATAATAACCGTTGAATTTACTCTGAGCTATTTTGGAACTTCTACATGATCAGCAAATTGAATACAGGAAAATACAAGATTTTCATAAAAAAAAAAAAAAAAAAAACCAGAGGATAATATTACAATAAATGGTGCTATATCATTTAAGAAAGGTTAATACAGAGGAAAAATTCACTTGGGAACTGCCACAAGAGTCACACTGGGTCTTTATGGGTTAAGGCATGTGCAAATGTAGATACAAAACAGTCGTGTAGTCCATGAAATTAATGTGCTTAGATTTAGCCAATTTGAGTCTCATTCTTTAAACACTAAAATGTCGAAATGTCGAAATGCTAAAATGCCAACTGATCATTTTAACACAATCCTGAACTAATGCCATCATCGGTTTACCAGCTTTTTACACACAGGGCAGTGTGTCATCAAACTGTACCAGATGAGAGGCTCACACTGAAAACATTACAGAGCAGATTTAGCCTGTTGAACCTGACAAAAAGGCAAATAAAAAATGTACCCAGACTGATAAAAATAAATCAGCTGTGAACATCACACACACACCGCATCCATGTACTATGAAGATGAACTAAAGGGAACCAGAATGAGATAATTAACAAATGAAACAGAAGACTTAACTGGTCAAAACACATCAAAATGCAACATAAGTGAGAGCACATGCACTACCAAGTCTATTAAGTAGCAAGAAGAGAATTAAATGTTTAATGATTGACAGCACTGCCTGGCTTTTAACTGAAGAATAGCAGAAGTAATATATGACCCTGCCAAAACACAAAACACTATTGTGTACTTTTAGGTCAAACTATTCATGAAGAAATACAACTAGTGAAGTCAGTCTCATACCAAACAGAGCATGACTCTGATTTTCTTCTATGGCTGATCAAAAGCAGACAGGAGGCTTTTAGAAGTCTCAAAAGGCTCTTTATTAGCTATTGTGAAGTGGTCAGAAGGTGACGGCTCTCCTCTGAATGATGGGTGATTACTGTACTGATGCAATCAATGGACCCTGCCAAGAGGGCAAACATGTCTGATTACCAAGTGTAGCCATGAAAATAGCTGGAGGGAAAACAGCCGACACAGGGTTTGGGGGATTTTATGGGTCATTGTTGTCTACCAGTGTGCTTGTTAATAAAACTGCCCGCTGTTTCAATATTATTGAATTCCTATTCCATGACTGTTCAGAGATAATGAAAATGTGTAGAGTCGTATTTAAGCCTCACTGAGCAATAATGTAAAAATGATGTCCACAAGAAATCAGACTGTTGAGCTGAAAGCCATCTGGGGACTTTGACAGCAACAGTCTTTAAAGGAAACACATCAGCTGTTTTATTAGCACCACTGCGGCACAGAGAAACCGCTTATCTCCATCCAGACACAGTGACAAAGCTAAACCTGAGGGACTAATAACAATAACACACTTTCAGTTTCTCTCAGTCACGTCGGTACATTTGTCAAAGAATCATCAATATGCAGTATTTCTACCTTAAAATATTCCAAATGAAAAGTAAGATTAATGTTTAGAAAAAAAAATTGTTTAGACACTATGCCAAGGGTGTGATGAATTAGGGAAATAGGAGCTAAATGTATCCACAGTCACGGGTTGACGTGTAACTGAATGTAAGTGACCACTAGAGGGAGTACTGAATCACCCTATTATTCTCCCATGGCATTGAAAACTACTGCCAATGTTGGAGTGGCTTTGACAAATATTGTGTAAATGGTGATACTAACACTGAATCTGGTGCAGTGATTCTTAAGGGTATGCTTTCAGAAAAACTGCCCCAAGCCACTTGAAATGGAAAAGAGCAGCCACTTTTTAAAGACAGTTGCCAAGTACAATCTGCTGAAAATGACTTTGATCAAAGAACAGGATGTACGTGGTCAACTTCTATTCAACACACTTTATCCTTTTCAGTCTCTCAGTTTTTAGCCAATTTTCTATTTTTTGAGTGACTGGTAATGTCTCTGCTAAATCTGTGCATGGTGTGGTCATTTGTAATAAACTAAACAGTTAAATATAGCTAGACAATAAACAGCTTATTCATTAGCATTATTTCAGTAGTGAGGCCCATTATCTTGGTGGATGTGTGTCAAAACTGCCAAAAAACTGTTTGCCAAATAATATTGAAACTAGAATAGAATAGACTCCGCATCCTGGAAGCCCCCCATTTGGACACCGGGATCAATCACATTGAACATCAGGTGCTCAACTCTATCAGCAAAACCATTTTCAGCCGTCATATTTAATTTTCAATTGGTTTATCAAGCAGTTTAGTAAAGTATACCCTCAAGAATAACTCATTTGCTTCAAAAATCATCTGATCCACTTCACTTTATGTAAAGAGGCAAAGAGTGATGAGTTAAGAATTTCAACTGATGAGAACTTTCAAACAGCATGGAAAAACACATTTTTCTTGTTTTCTCCATTGTAAACCGTTCTTAAGTGATAGAAATAAGCTCGACGTTGAAACTGCAGCATTTACTCTACAAGGGTGAGTTTGACTCAGACTAAACTGACAGTTCTGGCCTTTTTTGGATGATTCCAAAAACATATTTAGTTCAGCTATTGACAACATAAACTGTACATAAACCTGTGGTGATTTGTGGTTTTACTGTGTTTTCTGTCTAAATAAGAACAGAGTTATAACATGAACAATCAGCTGATGCAGCAGAGCCATGAGTGAATTATAATAATAATAATGATAATAATGCATTTTATTTGTATAGCGCTTTTCCGGTGTACTCAAAGACACTTTACATGAAGCAGAATAAAAACATGATACAACAGAGTATAGTTCACAACTTCCTTATGCTGTTAATAGTTTGGATAATCCATACAACACAAAACCTACTTGACATTTATAAAACATACCAAGTTCCTCTCACTAAACAGTTTTAACAAATGGCACACAATGGATTTCTGCAAAAGGTCTGAGCTTACCTCGTAAAAGTAAATATTTCAGTCAACATATCAGAGACAAACTGTTCAATAATTATCAAGTATATGGCCATCAACAAGGTTTGGAATACTTCATACTGTACTCTTTCAAATATACATTTGTCTACATATTTACTAATACAGTTTTTCCTGAATACTACTTTATATATTTTTTTTATATTTCTTACTTTAATCATTATTTTTTACTATTACTATCCCTATGCTGCAAAAACACTGCAAATTTCCCCACATGGGACTTATTTTATGATTGCAGGAGATTGGACTGGGTTCACATTTATGCATCTGCTGCATAGCATAAAGGTAAAGAAATACAGAAATAGAAATGTAAACATAGCAAAAAGCCCTCAGGCAGAACTATACATGTTGCCATATTACAGTGTTTCTACACTTGCTGCCAGATTATAACGACGGGTTCAGCTGTTTTGCATGTATTGACTTATGCAATAAACTGCAATGAACTGGAATATTACATTTTGACCAATGTAAGTACATGTAATGTGGGAAACAGCAGAAAAAATGTACAGTACATGATCATTTGTTTGAATATTCCAAAGCATTTGGAAATTGTTAAGTAAAAAAAAAATGTTAATGATGTGCAGAAGTGCACAGATGATATAAGGGTTGAAGAGGTAGTTTCGAGAATTTCTACATTGGAATATTTTTGTTTTGTTCAGAGTACCGTAGCATTAGTAGATTTCAGCAAAAATATAAAGAGAAGGAAAAAGAGGCAGGTTATGTTGAAATAGCTTTGAAATGACACAGTAATTAAGTATTGCATGGGGCCGTTAGCTTACAGCCTGATACTGATCATTAAAAATTTCTGAGAAGCATATTTTTAAATAAATGTGAAATATATAACATGATGAAAATGGGCAAGAAGTTAAATGTGCCGTACGTGTTGTGTTATTGCCGCAATCAGCTATAATGACCAAAATAAATATTCTGCTTCCCCTCAGTAAGGAGCAGCAGCTGTAGAGCTGACTTTCAGAGAGCCTTTTGACTTTCTGTTGTGCCTGAAAACCGTCCCTTTTCCTTGTGCTTGAGAGTCTCGGGGGCTTTGATGGTTTTAGCACCTCATTTGACAAGATTTCACTACGTTCAACACACGATGCTTTCGGCTCCGCATCGCTGCCTACCATTATGAAGCCAAATTGAAAGTGTTCAGGGTCACATTTTCCCACCACATGCTTTTGAGCTTTTACTAGCACAGGTTTGGCTCCCGTGTCACATTTTATTTTTATTGCTCGAAAACAAAGCAAATGCAGAATTTAGGGTGTCATTGTGGACTAGCTAACATGTTCGCCACTACTTGATGATCTATCTGGACTAGTGTAACTGGTCTTTGCAATTCTACATTCATCTCAACATTACAATGCATAATTTAGTTGAGGCTGCTGTTTTGCATGTATATTTGTGTGTACAGGACTACTACTGTATGTGTGGCAGCACTGAAGCCAAGTCTGAACCATGAAGGATGTTTTTTAGACGTCACATTTCTAAGTCATACTTCAGAGTGATGCGAGTTGCAAACTGTCACAATGTTTTCACATTGAGGAAGAGACTTTCTCTGTACTTTTCACTCTCCTCCTCCACACAGTGTTAGTCTGATAATTGCAGAATTTAACATTTAAATTCTACCAGTCAAGTCATTTCAAATGACTGTCTCCAAGCCCGATCTGATCAAAGATAAGCTCCGTAATAAGCTGTCTAGACAGGTATGTCAACTCCAAAAATCTGGGGTAATGATCCCCCACTGTGCCAGGAAAAACCAACGTCAGGGACTCCATCACAAACACCTCCACTCATTAAAGTCCGTTTTATCCTCCTTGTCTGTGTGTTTTTATAACCTCCACATACTGCCAGTCCATCCTCAGCTTCAGTTCGAGCACCACAGAGAGTATGCAAAGCAAGAAATGTGCAGTTCAGAGCGTCCTGCTGACTGCCATGCTGAAACTCAGTGTAATGAGGTGAGACAGCACTAGTCCAAGCTTTACTGGAGTTTATCTGCCTGTCCACACCACTTCAAATACCAGCTTGCATTCTGTAACACCACTAAGGGCAAGAATTTCATCTGGATATTTATGGCTCAATAGACCCACTATACCATTCTATCATGCATTAGCTTTGGATCCAACTCCTATTTGTCACAGATCACTGCTCCTTCAACAGAATTGTACTCTTCTTTATTCTTATGTATGAGTGTAAGAGTGCTACAGGTTTCATGTAATATTTGATATAATGTAATTTGTTTTGTTTCACATTTTATTTTAGTATTTTAAATTTTTTCTCTCTCTAGGTTTCAGTTTGGATTTAGTGCAGAAATAATTCCAGTTTTTTGGGGACGTTACTACTTTTAACACTACAAGGTGTCTACAGTGTGTAAGTAGACTAGAAAAAAATACATAAAACCAAAATGTGAAGACATTTTAAAAATCTGGTCATGTTTGTTTATTGACCGTGTAATTCTCCCTTGAATGACACCAGTGTCCTGGGTCAGTTTTCATGCTTCAGTATTGATGGTAGGGGGTTAACTTGTACATTTTCTTTTCCTGTTTTACGCATGCAAGTAAAAGACCTATGGAACTTGTCATCCATGGCAACAAATCCCATATTAACCCTTACACTTCTGTACGCAAAAGACTATATTTTGCATAATTCAAATTAACATTGTTCACTGAAGCATGAAAACTGACCGAGGACACTGGTGTCAAGGGAATTACACAGTCAAACACATATGAAAAGATTTACAAAATGTCTGTGCATTTTGGTTTTATGGTTTTTTTTCTGAGTCTACTTTTTTCCTGATACACTCTGTAGAAGCATCAGAAATTACTATACTATCTACCAAAAATGACCAAATATTACTAATTTCTCAGTCCATCAAAATGTCTTCTGTCATGCTCTTCACATAGGACGATCTCAAGTTATAACAAGAGTCTGTTTAATTATCCCCAATGTTTTGGTCTGGTGTCTCTCAGAACACCGATCTCTTTGCATCAGTAATAACTTTCTAAAATTAAAGTGCAGTTGGGAATAGTAACAAAACATCTGCATGTCTGTTTGGTTCTGTTTCATTGTATACTGTCATAAATGACAGTATTTTTCAGATCACACACTAAAAAATGCTGTTGCCTAAAAACCTACCATGTGTAAGCAAATAGCATTAAAGTCAATGCATTTCTATTAAGGTCAACTTGAACTAGTGGCTGTTTTAGGTATAACTGCCAATGTTTTTAATCTGAATTTATCTTGAGTAATTTTAACAATGCGGGACATAATTTTTGAAAAACTGCATTTCTCTGTTGTGTGTAGCTTTGATCCATCAGCGATTCTAGTCATAAGTTTTTAGAGGCTGGAAAAGGTAGGATAGAAGAATACATGAAATTAAGTAAGATTTACAAAAATATTGTTCATTAAAGCTACTATAATGTTTACAGTCATTTTATTCCTGTTCACTAGGAACCATTAACATTTGGGGGAAAACCAAAATTAGGCTGATTTTACCTGCAACTGTATTTTGTGTTTCATTTCAGTTAATGAGAACATTTTCTTGAAACAATGTAATTGCAAAAAGTATGAGGTTAGTTCATATTTCTTGAGCACATTACCATCTGCTGCTTCCATCCACTGTATGTGACCCTGTCGATAATAATTAGGCTAATTTGTATGCATGAGCATCATCTGAAGTTGTATTTAGTTAAAGTTTGTAACTGCAAACAAGTGAAACCCAACACAAATAATTTAGACAGAATGAGTTTCAATCCAGTGACAACAAAGAGGCAGCAGCTTTAGCTCTATATGTTGGGTAGAAGTAGCTGCTCTGTCCTCTGCCTACACACAAGACAACTACTCTTTAGGACAGTTTGTTAATGTTTACACACATAAAATAAATGGCCTCATCCAGACGTCAAAGGAACACTGTGTGTGCAAAGTGAATGGTAATGCATTTAAAAAGACGGCACTGATGAATCATCATACATCACTAACCTCTAATAAATCACTTCTACATTAATAATAAATGATCAGTTATTATTTCCCATGATTACTGTCTGAAGGACTCAGACTTAAACACTGAGGTCTGCACCAGATTAATTGGTTTCTTCTTGATTATCTCGAAGAATAGTTTAACAAATTAGCAAATATTTCATGAAGATCTTCCTTATAATATGTTTCTTTTTTACATTGTTCCTTATCAACAGAAAAGTAGTAGTATTCTGGTGTATGACTATTATCTAGAAACGCCACAGTAGGTATAATCTGCTACAAGTAAACAAGCTCTGAACTGAAATATTAACACAGTAAATGCAGATGAATTATCAGAATGAGCATTAAATTATAAAATGTAAAAATGCATGATGTGGATTATGTTATATTGTGTTTTTATTTTTTTAATCACCAGTAAATATGTGTGAGAGAGATCACTTAGTAGTTCAAGTATTGTTCTAGTGGGTAGATTAGCAGTACAGTACTGCATCATATATACTGGTATGTTTTTTTAAGGACAGAAAGGGGTGGAGTAAAAAGTACAATATTTGCTCACAAAAGTAACAGAGTAAAACAGACAGACTTGAGTAAAGTATAAACAGGCTTCATTTGTAATAGTAAAGAACCCTGAGTAAAAGCATTTATAGTCCACCAATAATACTAACAAAACTTCAAACAAAACTGTGTATTTCCAGTCATAAAGAGTTGTTTTTTTTTATTTCTACATAAACAGAAATGCAAATTTGATTTGATTCACAGATCTTTTCTATACTGAACTGATGGACTGTCAGCCTCCTGTTTTATCTGCAGACTTTGGGGATTTATTTCTTACATTGTTTTCTCTTTTGATGGTTTCATCACTGGTTTCTTCCTAATGACTCATTTCTGTCTCTCCTGTCTATATTATGATCATAACTAATTTCTTAATATTAGATCATGTTGTTTCATCCACTTATAAATTAAAGGCAGCATTAGGTTTTATCAATACTAGATGTGGTGACAGTCTGGTTCATCAAGTTTAGCACAAAGTCACTATAAATAAGAGTGAAGTTAGTAAAGTTCTCACTAAGTTACATGGCTCACTTCCACTTATGGAAAACATCTAACGATTCACTGTTACTACAGCCTGCTTAGGGAGATTAGTCAGGATTTAAGACAAAGAGAACTATTTATAATTTCTGGGTATGAGTGAAGTAAATGCCACATAACTTATAATTATCTACGTTCATGTTGGAAAACATCTGAACACTTGGGTGCTCTACTATAATTGTTAAGCACCGTACATTTATGGAAATGCACATGGTACCAGACTGAACAGAAGGGGAACTAAATACAATGAAGGGCAATACATCTGGACTGGATTATAAATTTTGATTATTTTTAAGAGGAATGTTTTCTGATCGACTTAAAGGCTTCGGATCTGTACACACCAGAGGAAATATTGTGCAGCAAAAAAGTGCTACTTTATTTGTTGTGGAATGAGATCAATTTTTCTGAGCTTCTTGAACCATGAACGAAGGTGTCTACCAAGCAAGTTGTCTAAAACAGGCATGGTGTGACAGCAACAATTGACCTCTTAACTTCTAGCCAGAATATTTTATATGAAAAGGACACAAAAATGATACAACTCTGAACCAAAGGAAATCACATTGTCAAACCTGGACACTGGACAGAACCAAAGGATCAGAAGCCTCTGAATCAGACAGACTGGTGACACTGGCTCAGGACTATTTCTATAGAACAGACTGGCACAAATACATGCTGAGCTTTTAGTGTTCTAACTGGCACAATCTTGCATCAGCACTGGTATGAAGAGTTTGGATGTGAAACATTTATGGGCAAGAACTTCAAGCGTGTCATTTATTCATCACGACCCCAGCATGTGAAGGCCTTTACATTGAAATTAAAATGTCATATTATTTAATGGTAAGCCATTACTGACTTCTGATTTTTTCATATCGACTTATTTGTCAATAAAGCTGAAGTCGAGTCAACTAGTCGAATGATGACGTCACCACATTGACAGCGGAGGAACAACACAGACACACAGCCATTCAACAATGAGTAAATTCACTGTGTGTGTTCACTGTGACACTAAAAATATACAGTAAACAGCAGAATAAAAAACCTGCAAGACAAGCATCAACAGTCCTTCTCAGACTTTTAACCAAACAAAACAGAGGCCAACACCTTGAATTTTCTTTTAAATTTAAGTGAACAATGTAAAGTGGGAAAAGATTCAGACAGCGGCAGCCAGGACACACAACCTGTTAGAGAAAAGAGCGCATTGTCTACATGAAATAAATGAACAGAATAATCCAAACACACTGGCCATCAAAATTATTAATCAGTATTGGTTGTGCTTGCATGGTTCACAGACCATTCCTGAGGGCATAGTTTTTCTACATCACAGTCAGTTTAGTGTCCTACTGGGTCATCTTCCTTCAGGCGGGGCCTTATGCTAGTGATGTGCAGGTCAGGTTTTTTTTCAACCTGCTTTTGTGGAATTATATGACCCACTCCACAAACAAAGTGACATTTTTTTTGGACCCGCACCAACCCAACCTGGGTCCATTGATCTGTGCATCACTACCTTGCACTCCATGTTTTCATGTAGACAGATGACAGCATCAACATGCACTGAATGAAGGCTTGTGCTGTCGGGCAATGGAAGGGAGAGAGAATAACACATAACTTGTCGACTCCTTCAAATTAATGTCGACTTGTGCCACAGACATCGATGTGTCAACAAACTGCCTTTTCTCTTAATGCCCTACTTCACACATCACGTTTTCGTATCACTTGGAACCTTGGCTAAGTAGATACCAAAAAACTAATACCGGGTAACAGATTCCAGGTCCTTTTATGTCATGGAAACTGGCTGAGTTGAGCCAGTACCACGTAGTGGAAATGTGGCATTTGACGTTTCTAGATCACAGTCAGTTTAGTTCCTACTCTGAGTCATCTTCTTCCTTCAACCTTGGCCTTGCGCTGATGCACGGGTCGGGTTTTTTTTCCAACCCAGTTTTGTAGAATTATTTGACCTGCCCCGTGAAGAAAGTGACATTTTTTTAGACCTGCTCCAACCCAACCCGGGTGGGTGTCCTGGTAAATAAAGGTGAGTCATTTCCTCTTAAAATTAATCACCATTTAACTTGAACTAAACACATAATGAATGCTAACTGCCTATTTTACAGTCCAAGCTATAAGAAATATGTGTTAACAGAAACAGAGATGTTCAGTTTGACTTCTGATGGTTGTGTTTGCCGCTGACTGGCAGCAGTTTGAAATGGAACAAATTCACGGCAAAGAGCCCAAAGCAGTATCCAAATGTGGGTGGATTAACACTGAAGTCAACTGAAAATGCTGTGCGTCTAGTTTCAGACGCCAAAGGGTGCTTAGCGCACATGAATAAAACACCAAAGGGCTCAACAACATTCAGGGTTTTTGCCGCCATCTGGTTCACATGTGTAGGTGACAAATGTACTGCACAGATAAAAATCCTGACAACATGTGTCACAAGTGCATTTTCTGGATAAATATCAAGGCACAGAGACATTATTAGAAAATGAGAAAAAGGTAGTGTCCAAGATTGTCCTACAGTTGAATTATTTGATTTTTATCATAAGGGACATTAAGGTTATCTTTAAGAGTTTAATTTACAGCAGGGAAAGAACATACTCCCCAACAGCAGCTCATCCTATTAAATCTTTTATTTGGACAGAAATCAGAGTCAAACCTCAGGACTCTAAGGGGAATGTCTGAGGTCAAAGTGTCCAGTTTTGCCATGGTTGGGCTAACACCAGAGTCAATAGACGGCCAGAGCGTTTGTACTCAGCCTCTAACATCCCCTCAGGTGGGCCAACACTGGACTCAGCTGTAAACCCAGTTCATCTGAAATGCCAACGGCTTTGGTAAAACACCACTATTTCATGCCCTGGGATGAGGCACAGGTTGTTTAATTGTGCATAAAGTGGGGATTGAATCATGTGTCAGAGAAAGCAGGGGCGTTACAACACCTGCATCCCCTGAAGTTGAAAAGCCACAATCCCTAATTAGTGCCCAAAAACGAAGCAGCACATACATTATAAAACTGAGGAGAGGGCAGAGGATTTATTACCCAAAGTTGGTGGCACTGTGGTTGTAGGGACTAGGGCTGTGAGACTAATCGATTGTAAATCGAAGTCGGGATTTTTTTAAAAATTTGGACAATTTTTAAAAAAGGAAAATCCTCAAATCGATTTAATCTCTCTCATGTCTCCGGGCCACGTGCCTCCAGGCTACCGTAGACTCCTCCTTCTCTGAACTCTGAGAGCAGTCTTGAGGTAGGGAGTAGAGCCTTGGATTGCAGGCTGCTCATGAAAACGACATGCTGACTTCTGTTGCCTTTCGTAGTTTTACCCAAAAATCAAAAATAGAGTTTTTAGGAAAAAAAAAAATCTGGATTTTATTTTTGGCCAAAATTGTGCAGCCTCTGAGTAGTAACCCAGGCTGTGTCTCTGCAGAGCTGCAGTGATATGTGAGACGTGATACCCATCTATTTGATTCTGTTTCAATAATATACTACAAACTGACTGACCGTGAAATGCACATTTGATTTGACTCACTTATGTTCATCAGGAGCCTTGGCTGTGGTCTGTGATGTCTGGAGTGTCCTCTGTGATCCTGAAACACTAAAAATTAAGATGATAATAATCAGTACGGTGAGAAAAATAAATTCAGCCAAAATGAGATGAGACAGCTGGTTATATATTCGAGGTCAATTCACTTCATTTTGCACAGAAATGTTTGTGGACCTTTGAAAAAACTACATCTCTCAAACTCTATTATGTAACTAATTTGAATTAAGCTTTGATCAAAATAATCTTAAGTTACTCAACAAAAGTGGCAAGAATGTTAACCCTTAATATGAATGTACTGTACATTGTTCACATGTAACATTATTAGTTTTGTTTTCTGCTGACAGAACTACCCATCATGCCAATCACTATCACTAGATGTGAAAACAGCAGGTTTATGTAGTAGGAATGATCAGGGATTGGTTTAACACCAAAAAAGTCTGCAACTAAAAACAACTCGCCTAAAAGGAGTCAGCAGGCAAGCTTTCTGGTGGTAAAGTTTAGGATTTTATCCATCCCCTAACTGTTCTTGCTTAGAGTTTAAAGAAGAATGTTAAAGGAGCAGATTGTTTCTTATGAGATATCTAATTTTTTAAACACAATCAAGGCATTGATTACCGTTGAAGCAAAGTGTAATGAGGATGGCATTACATTTATCAAAGGAAAGTGCAATTTCATGAATCAATGTAATGTCTGTGTGAATGGGCTGGTTTGACCTCATTTTGTCATGTTTAAGATCTAGGAGCCAGTCTTAGTCTTATCCTTATGACAACTAATCCTGCCACTGGGCTGAAAGTGATGTGAGGGGTTTAATAACATAAAACAATGTTACTACGTAGGCTGGGAAAAGCAGATAATGTCTGTGTTCAGTTCTGCCCTGTAAAGTCTAGATAGACCACATTTATGTCTGAAATATAAAACCCTCTGATACTGCTGATGTTCATCCACAGCTCATGAATCAAGCATCTGTTGAATGAGATATGCAGGAATCAATCAGGATCAGGTCAGGGAAAGGCCCTCCTGTAGATTACCACTGTTTATTCATCATTTCACTGTAAATATGGAATCTGCATCAGCATTGAACCAGTAAATGAACTGAACCTTTTGAGACCAAAGTCCAGTATCAGCAGATCACTGTGAGCACTACCTGGTCCTGGTTCTGAGGGTTTGGGCAGCTTGACGCCCCAGGCCTCAGCGGCGTGCTGCAGCAGCAGGCTGGAGATGCTTCTGTGAGCCGCTGCATCCCAGTGGACGCCATCGGGCATGCGGTGCTGCAGGCTGAGGCGGAAGTGGAAGTGCAGGTCGAGGATGTCCAGGCCGTAAACATCAGCCAGACGACTGGAGTAAAAGTTGGCTTCGATGATGTCATAGCACAGCGAGGGACCCAAGTGGCTGACCTGATTCCAGCAAAGGTGGAAAATTAAAAGGGATTTGTATTTTCAGAATTACCCACCACAATGTTTTACAGAGACATAAACACTAATTTACTGAGGGCCTAGTGTTATCAGAGTGTGCTGGTTTTTTTTTATGAACACTGTTAGATATGCTGCATTGATAAACACATCCAAGCTTTTTCCACAATAGATATTTCATGCTTTCTCCATATTTCAACAAAACTTTGGCGGGGTCTTAATAAAACCAATCACTGCAGTCTGTGAATTTCTGCCTGTGACCACAGCAGCAGCAGTATTAGCCAAAGTGGTGTTATAATTTATCAAATAGATATAAACTTTGAATCAGTTGAATGGGATGAAGGACATAAAAATGGAATCACTTCCACCTCATCTTGAACCAGGAAACCCCTGTCTTATCTAGATTAAGTGTTTCCATATTACCTATTGTTTGTATGAGATGAACTAGTGGCATAGAAGTTTCTCTATTAACAAAGAGGATAAACAAAGCAAGAAGTGGATCTTAGGTTTCATTTGATTAAATTCAGAGGCTAATGTACACATCTGTTGTACTCCACACCAAAGCCTTTATATCTGATTCTTAGTGAAGTAGAAAGAGCTCTGGAGGATTATAAAAGCAGAAGAGTCTGGGTAGTAAAACAATCTCTATAATGATAATAAGCTTTGGCTGTTTACACTCAGCACTGATAGGAGAGTGAATATAGAGGAAATAAACACCTGTGAAGTGCTACATATGGGCAGATTAGGTCAAAACTCTGCTGAGATTCTGTACTGTGTTATGATTCCATTTATAGCTGAACTGCTCCTGCTGCTTTATTTGTCTGTGTCTGACACGCAGACCAGAACAGAGAATTCATGGGGCATTCACTGCACCTCGTAAACTCTTAATCCCCATTGTTTTGAACAACAAAACACTTTAATGCAGCAGATATAATATTCACACCTGGCAGTAATATAATTCAGTGTTCTGATCTCAGGTGCAGCTCTCACGCCAGGTGCACTGAGACTTGATCACTGTGTGCAGTACAGACTCATTTGTACTCAAAATGAACATCTGCCATTCCAAAAGCTGCTTTACCCACCAAATCTAAACGTTTGAAGGAGATATATATCACTGCATCAAATAAAATGGATTATTTCATGTGTTTTAATATAATACATCCTGTTTCATGCAGTGCCTTTAACTTTAACCCTTTCACTCATACATTTGCTGCACAGATGACTCTTGAGTAGAAACGTCCTTGCAAAATGTCGCAGTAGGACATCCTGATGTTTTCGCCATACTACATACAGCTCTGAGACCACTGCAATTTTCTTTGAAATCGTCTGGAAATTAATATGAACTTGTTTTCTTTGCATTATTTGAGGTCTGAAAACACTGCATCTATTTGTTAT
>JAPTYQ010000011.1:8189314-8200894 GCA_029814465.1 Ostorhinchus cyanosoma
CTCCATTTTGTACTCCTTCCTTCCTTCCTTCCTTCCTTCCTTCCTTCCTTCCTTCCTTCCTTCCTTCCTTCTTTCCCTTTCTCCACCTCCTTCTCCTTTTCCCTCTAATTCTTCTCTTCTGGGTTTTTATGATTTTTTTCCCCCCAGCTCCTTCTACTTTTCCTCCTGCTTCCATTTCCCTATTTCCTCCACCTCCTCCTCTTCTTCACTTCCTCTTCCTTATTCTACTTGTCCTTCATTAGTGTCTGTGGTATGAGTGCATTTATTTCAAGGCCTTATTTGTGCACAAATAAGAGCTCACACAGTAATCAAGGACAGTCGAGGTGTGAGAGATCAGTTAACCGTCCAAAAGGAAGACACCTTTACACCCTAAAGTTGTTCTATCAGATGCATTAGACACATGACCATGATAACAGTTTACAAACAGGATGACTTTTGGCATTGAGGATGACATTTTGATAACGATGACATCTTAAGGCATATGGACTTCTTGAGACAAAGAGCAATCACAGGACATGACATACAAAGACCAGAACAGATTAGGACAGTTAGGTCAGTGTCTCCTTCAGTTCTTGTTAAACTCATACAGTTCATGTCTGTGTACTCAGTCACATGTTTTTCTTTGAGTACTTGGATTACTTCCATCATTACTAAGTACTTAGATCATTTACATATTCTACAGAGGTAAAATTTCAGTACAGAACTTGTATTAAATTTTTTTCAGTGTAATACTAGTATTTTTAACTAAACTTATCTAAATTCTACTTCTAACCCAACACTGTCGGATCCCATTGGCCTGTGTGCAAGCGGTTTAACTAAACGCTCTTCTGAGGTGCAGGCCTGAACATGAATCTGCTGAGAGTTTGAGAACGTCTGTTTCATCTGCTCCTTAAAACGACACAAAGTGACATGGAATGTTAAAAGAGCAGCCCAGGGCTTTTCCCCAGTCAATCCTGTGTGCCTCCATCTTCTGTTATAGTTTTTCCTAAAAGGGAAAAACAATTTTGTCGTAAAAATTAAACCGTAAAACAAACCAAAAAGCACTTAGCACCGCAGATAAAATCGGTTATATTTTCGTTTTCCTCCACAGTTTACACCCAGATTGTTAAACACTGTAGAGATGAAATGTATGTAGACACATGGTTTTGTACATTTAATGCCATGCATTGTTTCATCCTACCTTTATTAGCTTCTAAAATTTGTTTCTTCATGATACCTGAAAAAAACAGCAGTGAAGCTAAATACAAACTTGACTGATTTACTTACAATGGAGGAGATGTTGTTTCTTTAAATTAAAAAAAAACGAAGTTGCAGCTAATGCACATATTTTGTTACCAGCTAACGTGGAAATGAATGGAAAAGCAGACGAGATCAAAGATGAGCCAAGAATGTCAGAGGATCAGATGACTGAGATAGCATCTGGACGATGAAGCGACATGTAATTATCTTTTAGAGAAACTGACGATTATCTGACAGGCAGCACATAAACCACACCTGAGGATCGCATCACACTGTGCTGCTGCATTTGTGTAGCTTTGCATGAACGTCCTGGGAGTGCCCACTCTGTTTTGTCACTCAGTCAGAGGGAGTAAACATTATCATAAACTGAGAACCAAAAAATGCATCAAACTCAGTTGATCACGTTCTGAACAAACTGAGTCGTACAGTTTCTAATGCCAGTGTGTGTTCTATACAGTAGAAGCTTTCATACGATACTGGAAATTCTATAAGACTAAAAATGACAGCAAAACAATTAAAATCTCAATAAAACAACTCAATAAAATAAGTATGATTCAAGTCAATAAAGGAAAACGAAAATATATTTAAGAAATCAATATAATAATTAACATTAATTTCAATTTAAAAAACTAGAAATAAGGAAAATTTTATACAATTCAGTAGAGTAAATAATGATGAAAATCAGTTAAATAAAAATAATACAGTAAAGGAACTAAAAAAAATTAAAAAGTCAATAACAAATAAGATACACTTCAATAAAGTGAATAAAAATATACTTAAAGATCATCAATAAAATAATTGAGTGAAATACAGATAAAATTAAGTGCAGAAACTGTGCTAAAAACTGAGCTTGAAACAAAATAGAAGCTTTGATAATAGAAAAACACAAACATCAGGAGTAAAAATGATTGAATTGGGACTAAAATGCTAAATTTCTCTGAACTATAATGCCAAACTAAATGATTAGAAACAAAGCCCTTTCATCTCCGTTTTTAAAAAAGCTCAGTTTTCCAATGTTGAAACACTCTCCAGATTTTGCCTGATATCTAGTTCAATAAAAACTGACCATGACTGTTCTTTAACTCCCTTTTTTCAGTGTGCTTTGAGTTTAGAGACAGAAAAACCGTTTGAATGTGGAGCTGAACTGACACCATCAGGACAGTGATTAGCTTTGATCTGAAAACTGATCCCTGCTACGACACAAAGTCCTTTTCCACTCATCCCCGTGTTTGATCATATTCTGGGTTCTTATCTTATCCTCACTGTGACTCCGCCAGGACCTCCTTCTCTGTTAAGTCACTGATCCACTCTGTGTGGGTTAATGGTTTATTTAATTAAATCCAATTACATTTATGTTCTTTGTGACCACACAGACTAAGAGGAAAATAGTTTTCTTTGACCAAACACTGATGAAGTTGTGCAAATGTCCTTCCATGCATGGTTGTGGTGAGAGCAGGACGACTGTCGTACTGTGGATCATTGCTTGATTTGTAACATCAGACTTGGATCATAAAATCCCCACATTTTAGACCCATCCCATCAGCTCTTAGATCTATTTTAAATAGCTGTGACGAGGTGTCATGTACAAACCAAGCAGATCTGGATCAGGAATAGACACTTCAAATTAAGTTTAGTTTAATGCAGGACAATTTTCAACAGGTCGCCACTTTTTTTCCCCAAAGATTTACTTTACACAGTCTTTTTATTTCTCATTTTATTATATTCTTACATAAGCACAACAAAACACGAGTCTAGAGCCGTTGAGATTTTCAATCTAGCACTAATAGCTTCTTAAAGAGCTTCTTGTGAACATACTGTAGCTCTTCTTTGCTTCTTCATATTCTTGTTTGCAAAGAAGCAGCAGCTCAGTAAATATGATTGTGAAGCAATAAATAAGTGACCACATTATTTATTCTTGTCACACAGAAGCATGTAATCCACTCCCACAAACTTTGAGCTGTAAACATGATGCTGGTCTACGCTTTGTTTAGTCAGTAATTCTTTACTATTGATCAGTCTGATGTATTGACTTTTATCATAGTGAACTGTCCTATTGTATTTATTTTTTTCATATCATTCCTCAAGCAAACCACTTCAAATAAATTCAGATTACTGTTGCATTTAAAATTCTCTCTCTTTTTCATATTTAAATCTCAGCTTAACAGTGTATTTGTGTTAAAGCAAGCAGTGATGGTGAACGTTTTTGAAGTGCTTTATGTAGGACAGGAAGGGGAGGAGAAAATGCAGGAAATGACTGAGCCTGGAATTGAACCCAGATTTCTGACATATTGCCTTTGTTATGCATTGGTGACCATATGTAATGCAGTCATTTGTGTATGATCAGAAATGACCACATGGAATGAAACCAAGAAGCTTTTACTGTGTAATCTGTGGTTTTCACAGCATGGGAGTATTTTGAAGAATAAAAGGTCTTTACAGGATACACTATCAGCGGTTGTTTTTTTTAAAACTCAGAAACAAGTCAAAACAAAATAAAACTCAGCTCAGAGAAAAGCTGCAAACATGCTGAAAATGTCAAAAATGTTCATAAAACTAAGACGATAAAGCTAAGACGTCGGCAAACTGTCGCAGAGAGAAGCTAAAATCAAGCTAAAACGCACTGTATATTGCAACAGTTGGATGTACTGATGGAATATGTGAAAATATTGCAGACTCACCGTTTTCAGTCAGAACTACAAGCAAGACAATTCTCATCAAGATGCTGAGATCTCTTTTTCTGTCTCGCCCTTTCATCTTGGCAGAATGTTACCACGTCTTCACTTATTGTGTCTATGATTTCAAAATAAAGCCCTCTGCATAACTATGTAATTGCATCCTCATAAGATTTCCTCAAATCCTGAAGCTAAATAATCTTGCAATTTAGGGTCACCATTACAAAATGCATGTAATGGAAACCCTGCAATTGTCTCGGCCGCCAAGTCAAAAAAGTTAGAAATACAGCCGATGACCTCTGACAGAAAGTATATAAACTCTAAGAACTGGTGACTGTAAACTGCGTGTGGTGGAATTTAAGTTATGTGTGTTTATTACAGGCCGTCTGCTTAATTACAGAGCAGAACCATAGAGACACACTCAGTCACGTCGTTTTTGTCAGGACTTTCATTGACTTAATGTGTTTCCAAAAAGTATCTCAAACTCTGCAAATCCAAGACTGGATCCTAAACGATGGACACACAGCTGCTGATAACGTACAGTTGAACAGTGTGAAGTCAGAAGAACAGACTTATAAAGCACAGCAGCCTGAGGGAGGGGCGTCTGACTTAAAGACACAATAGTGGAAGAAAAAGTAAAGTTTAGAAAACCCAAACAAAAAACAAAAGATGGAAGGAAATACAAGATGGGCGTAGTTACCATGGCAAGCAGGATGAAAGCTATAACAGTGGACAGGAATGTGAAGAGAAGAGTAGTCAGAGGGGAAGAGGAAAGAATGAAGAGGAAGGAAAAGGTGAGGGAGAGAGAGTCCTGACCAGAAAAGAAGGGCAGAGGAGGGAAAAAAGAGAAAGAAAATGTTTAAAAAGGTAGAGAACAGAGATAACGAGTCATAAGAGCTGAAGAGAAGGGAGGATGAGGAAAAGACTTGATGAATAAAAAAGGGGAAGGCAGGCAAGTGTGAAGCAGAAGGGAGAAAAAAAGAATGTTAAAGAAGATAATGAGAAGAAAAAAAGAGTAGGACGGGAGAAAACATCACCAAACAGGGAAAGAAAAAAGGTACAGTGGAAAGAGGAAGAAAAAAGAGCGGGAATGTGGGAAAGGGAACTCATAAAAAAGCAAGGAGGAGCGGTGGAAAAAGAGGAGGAGAAAAATGTTTGGTCAGGAAAGATGGGAGGAAAAGAAGGTGAAGGAAAAAGGGGGAGTTAAATTGGAACAAATCGTATATAATAAACCACTGAACCATAAAATATACACACTGAAAGAATGTTTAAGTGAATAAAAAATAAAAAAATATCTGATTAAAAAGTGAGCAGCACAAGAGTAATCAATAGTAAATATTTAAATTATTATACAATAGCAAAATTGGGGGAAAAAAGAACATGAATACTAATTAAAATATGATTTATAAATTTATTAAGATTTAATTAAATATGAATTAAATGTATATTATTATCAATGATTACATGTCATGTCAGTTTGTTTTCATGATGTTTGGATGATATTTTATGTTGACGTCTGTGTGCGTTTCTGAGCATGCTCTGTGATCACTTGTCCTCAGGTGGGGTGGGCAGAGCTGAGCTATGGCGGGGGCGTCCGTGAAGGTGGCGGTCCGAGTCCGGCCGTTCAACTCCCGAGAGGTTGGACGCAGTGCCAAGTGTGTCATCCAAATGCAAGGAAACACCACGTGTAAGACGCACAAAAAACACACACACAGAACACTCAGCTTGTGGCTAACGGCCCTTATTGCCAGTTGGGGGACGTTAAAGAAAAAAAAAAAAAAAATGTTTTAGTTCAATAAGAAATAATCTTCTATAGTAGTTTAATCAGCACTAAAACTAAAGGTGGTGATAATTTAAATAAATCTATTTTTTAAACTACTGATGGACAGTAGTATAATCTGATTTGAGGTGCACATTGGGTACTCGCTAAGTTAATGTGACTGGCTGCAGCAATCCCAGAATGCCACTACCAGTCATGTGACCTTTTGACCTTGCTGCCATTTAAATACACAGGTTATTCTTAGCCATGCTGTGCAGCAGCAGGACTGTTTCTAGTGTCACCCCTCCACAGATATTTATGTTGTGAGCCTGTCAGTGACGCAGTGGCATTCATGCACCATGTGTTTTAAAGGTGGATATTTTTGGGGAGTTTTGCTCACATTTAGGTCTGTGTGTTTACATACGTGGACAAAAACATCTCAAACACACTTTCACTCCTCCGGCTTTAGTTTTGATCCAGATGTTAAACATGGCTGCAGGGATGTCTTTCCATTCAGAACCATTACAGTACTTGGGCTGACCAAAAGGATCCATCAATGTATAAACTTGTAATGGTTCTTCACTCTGAAAAATCCAAAACAATCCATATATATGGTGCCTTTTTGAAAAGCGTTTTACCTCTTTTTCAACAAATTTAGTCAGTATTGAATGTATATTATTTTTTCTGTTATGACATAATGTTTGTGCTCCATACCATGCATTTGGTGATGAGCAAAATAAAATAACAAAAATAACCTGTGCTCTGTGATTGATCAATGTCTTTTGAAAACACAGAATGAATGACATTCTTCATGTCTGCTTTTATCAGACTGAACCCGACTGCAGGGATTTGGTCCAATTTAGCCAGATGACAATACATTATGTCCTAACATGACACAGTTTTGAACATTTTTGTGTCATTGTACATTATAAATAATGGTTTTGTTTTCTGAACAGTCTGAACCCTGTAAAAAAAATATTTCAAATCTGAGACACACTTTTAGCAGCTCCAGCTCCTTTTGAATAAGATGTTCTATGTGGATGACCTTGTTAGAAGACCATAACAGTAGTGAAACTTTTGACATGAATTCCTTTATTTTAGCTGCATTGGTGATTAAAAAGTGTATCTTTTATCCATTTTTATTTTGCTGTTTAGACTTAGAACAAACTTAGCTGTAACACTGGTCTGACATGAAGACTTTTCTTTTTTTAATTACATAATGTACTGTACTACTACATTTCAGGATAATCAATTACAGGTCCTGCACTTCATCTTCTTAATCTTTGTAATCTAATGTATAATGTTTACAGAACATTACAGAACCTTTATTACATAGTTTATTCAAACTTCATTAGGCATTTTGTCAAATTATTACTACAGAGCAACAGTTAGAATAAAAACTGTCATTTTTTTCAAAATTCATTCAAGCTTAGCCCTTAAATGCATCACTATCAAGTGGCTGAACCTTACATAAAACATTTGGATTGAGAAAGTGAGGGAAGTCTGTCAGATGGAGCTAATTACTTTTGTACTTAGAATTCAGAGAGAGATATTTACGAAGGGATGGAGTCCCATGATTAACCTTTTAATGCAATAAGCATTCAGAAGTGGTCATCTATATGTATGGGTTTTTTTTGTCTCTTTATAGTGTCATTCATGTTTCATTTGTGACTAATTGTAATCAATATCTACTGCAGATACCCATATTTTTTTCATATATACCATGTAGGAATGCTTGATTAGATATGTTTATGTATGTAAAATGCCTTGTGTATTTGTATGAGCAAAACTAAATAAAAATTAAGTTTAGTAAAAAAAAAAAAAACCAAAATCATTCAAGCTTGTCTGCATACTTTTGGCTGTAAAATGTCTGATAACTGAGTCTGATAATTGTCCTGTCTGACCATCTTTCTGCAGGTATCTCCAACCCTAAACAACAGAACAAAGATGGAGCCAAGAACTTCACCTTCGACTATTCCTACTGGTCACACACAACGGTATTGTCACACAAAGACACACACACACATGAAAACACTGTGTGAATGTCGACAGCCTGGTGTTAAGATGCCGTGTTTGTGTTCAGGCTGATGACCCCAGCTTCGCGTCGCAGAGGCAGGTATATAAAGACATTGGAGAAGAGATGCTGCTGCATGCCTTCGAAGGTAAACCTCTGTCCTGACCGTGTGGATAACGTATCTGTGCTGAGCCGTACAGTGTTTGTGGTGTTTGTTCTGACCAGAAGAAAAACTTTAAAACCACTAATAACCTGTCTTTTACGCTGGATTGTGATGTCTGGTTCCTTTGTAATTCACGCCAAAAATCATCTAGGACCAAAATTCAGCCTTTAAACTTGATATTGACATGTTAACATCTTTGGCCTAATCACAGTGTTCTAAGTATATGCATTTATTTACATTTTCCACTTGTTTAATTTAACTATTACATAGATAAAGTAGACATTAGGTTTTTTACGAATGAAGTTTTTCAGTATAACAAAATAAGTACCACAATTTAGTCCTCATCAAATATCACATATTCTAAACAGCTTTCTGTGTCATATTGTATTTAATTAATGAAAATCCCTCTAACATGATGTAAATTTATTTTTGTAGGATACAATGTATGTATTTTCGCATATGGTCAAACGGGAGCAGGGAAGAGCTACACCATGATGGGCAAACAGGAGCCAGGACAGGAAGGCATAATACCACAGGTGCAGTAGCTATGGATGTGCTTTTTCACACGAGTCTGTCAAGTTTCACAACTGTCCGTGGTGAATAATGATCTGTGTATTTTCAGCTGTGTGAAGACTTATTTCAGCGAACGGGAGAAAACACAGACCCTGACCTCAACTACTCTGTGGAGGTACAACTCACTGCTGTCTTTTCTACCATTTCATTCAGTACAAGAGGCAGCTAAAGATTCACTGAATGCGGTTTATTCCACCTCCAGGTGTCTTACATGGAGATTTACTGCGAGCGAGTTCGGGATCTGTTGAACCCAAAGTCCCAGGGTACCCTGCGAGTTCGCGAGCATCCCATCCTCGGACCCTACGTGGAGGATCTTTCCAAATTGGCTGTGACGGGATTCATTGATATCAGAGACCTGATGGATGCAGGAAACAAAGCTCGGTCAGTCTAGTTCATGGATTGACAGCCTTTACTATCTGCAGAGTCATTTTAGGACAGAATAGAAAAACTAAATTATCTTGAGCCAGAACATCTCCCTATATGTTGTATATCAAAGTGGTGACTATTTAACAAGCTCTTTATGATTAGTTTGGATTAAGGTTGCACAGATCCGACATTGGCCCCGATATTAACGTTTTGGCTGGATCAGGGATCTGTAAAAACATCTGATCCTTAAGACCGATCCTTCCCCTTTGAATTTTTGGCTACATCATGCATTCGAAGAGTTGAGTGGAGTTGTTGCAAACGGGCAACATGGAGTGAACTAAGGGGTCTGTGATTTGGCAGTATTTCAGCCTTACCACACCAACTAACTCGACAACAGTTTGTAAAGTGAATGTTGTCGGGGTGGTGTTAGCGCTGCCAAATACAACATGACAAATTGAATTAAGCACCTGCAGAAGCACCATGCAAAGGAGCATGAGGAATTCCAGCGCTCAACAGATCAAACGCAAGCGCCGCTGCTGGAGGTAGTACACAGCTAACATTGGTAGATGCTCCACAGAGACTCTTAATACTCCTTTTCCACCAAACTGGTTCCAGGGCTGGTTCGAAGCCAGTGCCTGAATAACCTTCATTTCTTTGTGTTTCCACCGACCAAAGTGGTTCCAAACAGGTTCCAGGCAAGCACCAACTTCAAACGGGGTTAAATTGGGGTCAGACTAGCAACTGATGACATGACCCCCTGCCTCATTGATGGGCGGGGGATTGTGGATTGCAGTATAGGCTTGTAAACACAAGAGCAGCACTTGCTTCTGAGTGAGCGTCTTCCACACCAGACCCAGTCATGTGATCGCGTTTTATGAGGACGTAAAGACGTGGCCCTGACCTGGCTCCGCTTGGCTCATGGAAAAGCAAATCAGTTCTTTGGATGCACCAGGTTAGAACCAATTAAGCTCTGGCTCTAGCACCAGGTTCTTTTTGGTGGAAAAGGGATTTAAATCAACAATATTGGCTCGTTATTGGATACTGACTCATACGCAAGGCCCCAGCATCCATATCAGCATTGGAACTGAAAAAATCCAAATGGTGCATCCCTAGTTTGCACGGAATCTGTTAATAAATCAAAGGTTTGGTGCATTTACAAGGAAATCACAGAACCACACTAAAGAAAATGGGTTCGGCATTTCCATAGAGAGAGGATCTGTACTCAGCTAAAGAACCAAGAGCTTTTAGAACTGAAGACTGAAGCTCCTCGGATGAGAGGTGAAATGTCTTCAAGTCCAGTTGCTTTTGATTTAACTATTCAAGAACATTTTTAAAGATTTAGCTGCGTGTAGAATTAACTCAAATCATTTCCTGCTGCATCCATAGATATCCTTGGACCACTGCTAAACCTTTTTATCAATATATGGATTTTACAGATTATACAGATTCAACAATCATAGCTACGTTTATTTGTAAATTGTCCTTCATAGGATTAATACAGTTTATTGTATTTAGACTTTTTTGCCGGTTCCTGTGATTGATTATTTCTGTCTGGTTTTTTTTTTATTACAGGACAGTTGCAGCTACAAACATGAATGAAACGTCATCCCGATCACACGCCGTTTTCACCATTGTCTTCACACAGAAACGACGAGACCAGCTGACAGGCCTGGACACTGAGAAGGTGTGTAATGTAGACCTCTGTAGTTCTGAGGGTTCAGGAATCCAACTGTATTTATAAGGTTAAGTATTCTCCCAGGTTTTATGAGGTCCCCTTTTACAATTTAAGTTTTTTGAGTTGAAAGATGAAAACCTGCTCAAAATTTTCAAACTTACTCCTTCAGCCTCCGTCCCTGTCAACACAAATGACAGGCTAACACACAAAACTGAATGTCTTATGTTATAAGGAAAACAGATTGTGATACTTAGGACTGTTAAGTAAATTAAAAGGTGGGACACACACACGTATTTGGATCTCAGGATTTATTAAGATTTAGGTCCGTTTTTTTACTGGGCTGATGGAAAAAACAGTGTCTTAGAACACTTTCCCATGTTCCCAGATTTATTAGTTTGATCTGAACCACTTTGAGAATGTGAAACCCTCCAAAGACGGCGGTACGCACCAAATAAGTGAAGGAGCTGGTCTGGGTTCAGTTTTTTACCCCTCGGCCAAATGTGGCTGAAGGGGCATTGTAATCGTTTTGTCGTCTGTCTGTCCATTCAACGACATAATCACATTATCTGAAGAATTCAATTCATTGAGATATCTGCACAAAATGTATACTGTGGATGCATCTTGTCATGGAGCAGAAGAATATTGAAAACAGGTGACCTTGACCTACTTTCTCAAGGTCAGATGGCCTTGTGCAGTTATAATATCTAAGTACGTTCAAATTGAAATATGTATGTGGTAAGTTTTACACAAGGACAATCTAACCTAAAGGATAGGGCAGCAACTTTCAACTAAATGAATAAATGCTCAACAGAATCTTAAACTATATTTGGCCGACAGGTATTAAAAGTGAGCAGCATGTCTTGTTTGTATAGTGGGGAAACACTTCTGGTAATTTGTCCAAAAATCCAAATCTAGAAGTTCCAAAAGGCTGTCAGTGCACAAGAACAGAAGAAACAAATGGAAGAGATTGAAAATGAGCCAAATTAACTTTGTGCCAATGTCTGATATGTGTCCATTCTAAATGCAAAACACACATTCTAGTTGGTTAGTACTGTGTGTGTGTGTGTGTGTGTGTGTGTGTGTGTGTGTGTGTGTGTGTGTGTGTGTGTGTGTGTGTGT
>JAPTYQ010000011.1:8200994-8214351 GCA_029814465.1 Ostorhinchus cyanosoma
ATATCTGGTTTGAATTTTTAGAACCATGTTGTTTTTAGGGACCAGTTTCATAGATGCACCCAGATAGAAGGTTCTGTTTTTCATTTCCTGTTCAATTCTGAATGTTTCTGCCTGTCTTTTTGCACTTTGGTTTTTCTAATTTTGTTGCTGTTAACACTGCAGTTTCCCCACAGTGGAACCAATAAAGTTATATTTTCTTATTCACAAGCTAGAAATTTCTGAGAAGTTACTTCACCTTTCATTTCTACTGGATGGTTTCAGGTCACCACTGTCAATACCCCGGTCTCTAAAATATCTATTAGAGTTTCTGTACAGGTTTGTATATATTTTCCTGCCAATTTTGTATTTATAGCACCTGTAACACACACCTGCATCACCTCTGCATGGTATTCCTGCTCTGGATGTGTTCGCATCAGCTGTGCATTTCCCGCTACTGCCTGCCCACATTTTATCATTACTTTTATTTCGCCATAAAATTTGGTTCTAAGAAAAATGTTTTGTAAAAAAAATGTCCGAGTGGTAACATGATTTGAATTAAACCACAGACCAACACAGAAAATGAGGGCGGAAAAGACAAGGAGGTCATACATGGGAATATTTTTTTCATGTCTGTGACCCATTCACATGTGACTAGACTTTAAAATTATAGTAAACGTGAGAGCCATGTTAAAAAAAAAAAAAAAGACCATGTGGTGTTATATTAGCTTTTCTCTGTCTATTTTTGTTGTGCGCTGCTTTTCTCACACATTAAAATTCGGCATCTGTTGTGCGAAAAGAAAAGAAAACGAGGAGCACAATCGTAGTGTAGTCGAGGCATATACAGTCACAGAAAAAAATTATTAGATAATCAAAAGTCAACAAAAACAATGGTTATACAATCAAGTACAAACACCTGTGTGTATCATGTGACTAAAACAGACAGAAAAGAAAACATGGAATGAATAAAAGCACTGTTTTTATCAGTACAATGCCATAGATATTGATGTAAGAACTTAAATGATTTTGGTTATTATCAAGAAAACATGGAAAATCTATAGATACCAGCTCTAAAATTTAACTCTTATGAGCTACTTTTGTTGTTGTCATTATATTTGTCCAAACAAATGTACCTTTAGTTGTAGCAGGCATTAACATGAACAAGAAATTGAAGAAAACAAGGAGCGGTCTAATAATTTTTTTCCACGACTGTATCTTTGTACTTTGGAAGTGGTTTATGAATCTTTCAGGCCTTGTACTTTGTGCACAGTGGTTTGAGATGCGGTCCCTGGTCTCAACGGTATATAGATAATGAAATTCCACTTTGATTCCACTTCATTCCAGGGCAGTGTTGTATAAAGCACTGGAAAATCCCACTTGAGTAGAAGTGCAGGTACCTTACCAAAAAAAATGACTTTGGTAGACCTTCAAGTCAACTGAAATACTACTCAAGTTAAAGTCTTTAAGTATCTAGTATTTACTGTACTCAAGTATATCAAGTAATCTGCAATTAAATGTACTCAAGTACTGAAAGCAGTAGTAAATGTTAACCAAAGGCAGTTCAAATTTGGAGTATTATGCTGCTGCTCACATCAGGTTGCAGACAGGTTGAGAGTGGACAGTCACTGGCACTTGTTTGTTATGCAATTATTATGACAAATCAGCTTCCTGACTTTGTTCGAGTCAAGGTCAGTCATGAAAACACCAACTTGACTTTCATTTATGTTTTCTAACAATACTGCGCATTAAAAATGTATCGAAGTACAAGTATGCAATTGAGGTACGATATGTAGTGAAGTACTAATCAAAGTAAACAGAGAAAAAAATGCTTGCAAAAGGACAAATTCTCCCAAAACATTCTTGAGTACAGTAGTGAAGTATTATTACTTCATTACTATACAACACTGTTCCAGGGTAAACTTAACATTCAGTAGGTCCTCAGTGTTCTACTTTAAGCACTTACAAATGTGGTCACTATGTAAATACAATCATTAACAGCCACCACATGAGAAGTCTGAAGTTGTGAAGTCTGAAATTGTCTTACCTGGTCAAATCCCAAAGACAAGAGTTGATGATTATGAGGTCTGGTTTCAGTCCTCTCCTGAAGTCTTCCAGGATGCTCTCCATATAGGGCGAGTAGACACGTGTGATGAAGTAGAAGCGCAGCAAGTGGTGGTCTGTGCGGTACTGGCGGACCTCCTTGTACTCAGTACCGTTGGACATAGGACCAAAACAGCCTCCCTCCACCAGGCTGTCACCTTGAAAGGAAAGCTCCCCCTAGACAACATGAAGATCATAAAGGAAGGAACAGTGAGTACAAGACGGTGTTTCATCCTTTCATAGCTTTAGTTGCACCTCATTGCGTCCTCAGCTTTTGATAATTTGTTATTCAGGATGATGTGAGCTATCTTCGACTTGGGAGGAGAGCTAGCACAAAAACACTCAGTGAGTCTCGAATTAATTTAAAGTTTTCTACTAAACTCAATACTTTTTTTATTCTTCACCAAAAGATGCTGCACTTCCTGAGTTACCTTGTAAATGGTTGATTGATTTCTCCAAATCATTCAACAGTAAAATAAGTGAATTTTATGGTTCATTTTATCCAAGATCAGTAATGGAGGCAGTATAAGGATCCTTTACTTAATCAAAAGCACAAATACTGAATGCAAACCTGTCATCAAAACCCTTTTTATTACCAGAAAAATGTACTTCCAATATATACATTTTTTTTAATAGTGCAGTAAAATGGTTTAAAGTTTTATTATTCAACGTGTTGCTTTTGGATTCATATCACTTTTATGTTAATGTTTCTTGCGTTTACTGCTGTCGAGTTGAACAGGGATAGTCTGGATTCCATTTAAGCACTGCTGTATATGAAACGTCTCACAGCAAATAAAGTGGGGAAAATATTACAAATTCATTGTAAACTTAAATTGATACTGATTTTAAGATGGACCTCTAATCAAATCAAATTTTATTTATCTAGTGCCAATTCATAACAAAAGTTATCTCATGACACTTTCCATATAGAACCGGTCGGAACCAGACTCTGAAGCCAATTTACAGAAACCCAACAGAATCATCCAGGAGCAAAACATCTTTACTGCACATATCTCTAAAACTCAACTTTCCATGAGCTCCTCCCAGAGTTTGTGGTGGGAATTTGACCCTGGATAGTAGGAGACAAACTTCAGCCTGAAAATCTACTTGAAATTGGAAATAACCACTCTATGAACATGCCCCTACCCACAGCTAAGATTTCACCCTTGGCTTTTTGTGACCCCTCATCAGGTTACACACAGTATGATGCCGATGAGCTTGGGGGATTTGTTTTCTTTTTTGACCCTTAGATATATATTGTGGTCTCTCGCTGAGTGCCACCTCTCAGGTTTGAAACAACTGCATTCAGTTACTGTAAGCTACAGAAAATTCTGTGTCTTATAAGGAAAAAAAATCCTGAGGTGTTATTTGTTCAATTTGGTAAGTGTTTGCTTTTGATGATCACCTCCTGAGGCCACAGTTTATCCTCCATTTTAATTGCCACTACATCTCTGTGTGCAGCATACTAATTAAATCCACCGAGGCAGCTTTGAAAAGCTATTTGTTTCCAATTTATTAAAAGAGATGAGAACCGTAAGTCAAACTGAGCTGAGGCCTTCGAGTTGACAAGAGAGAAGTGCTTTCAAACATCACATTCTAAAAAGGTATGCAGCTGCTGTTTCATTTGAATAAAAAGCTCCTGGAAAGACTTACTTTGGACTTGAGCTGAGGCAGAGTCAAGTATTCATTCCTCTGTAGCAGCAGAACCAGATCTTTGTACATGGAACGCTGTACTGAAATGAAAGAAATAAATGTGACAAGTTTCACACACATCAAGCAACTGGAAAAGATTTTAATCAATTATAATACGCAAAATAAGAAGGAAGAAACAGCGTTTTTAGAAATGAGATGTTAAAACTCAGCTAGCTCTGTGGAAATTTTTTCACCAAATCCTTTTACAAATCCTTTATTATAAAAGAAGCCATGAAAAATACATCTTATTAACTGAAATAAAAAAGAAAACTTTTCAAAAACACAAACTAAAACTAAGTAAAATTGCAGGTACTAAAAACAAACTGGCATTAAATCCATTCTGTAAATTTGATTTGAAGTTGTGCATTCTTTCATCCTACATTCATTAGCTTCAATGACTCAAGGTTTCATTCACAATACCTGCAAAACCACAAACTAAACACCAAAATAGTCATTCCTCAAAATAAAATTATGTACACTTACAATTGACCCTCAAATTAAGTCAAAAACCAAAATGAGACACTAAATAAAATAAAGTTAATGAGCATTTAAAATATATATTGACATATCTGCATCTTGCTTGTGCATCTTACCTGAAGCACCAAGAATCACTACAAACTTGTTGTGGAGCAGCTGGCTGGCCTGGCTGCTTGTTATTGAAGTCCTCATCCCACAGCTGGTGTGATGTCTGGGGAAAACAGCAGATTTACAGAATTCTATATTTTACACCATTTACTATCTCTAACCTTCCTACAGAGGCAGAGAGAACAGGGCCCTCATGCAGATAATATTGCATAACGCCTCCAAGATTCACATGCTTTTGTTTACCATTTTATATAACAGGTAAACATTTTATCATCTGCAGAAAACAGGGGCCAAGCTGTGTGTAGTTAAATTTTCTTTATATTACAGGGCTCTGACCCCTATACTGACAACAACACGACTAAACTAACATAACAAGTGGTTAAAGCAAACAGGACAAGCATTTTTACACATTTTACTTTAAAAGTAGAGCTGTTTCAAGCTCTGTTATTTCTCCTTTTATTTGATAAGGTAAGCACTTCCTCCACTAGTGTGTGTTTTACTGCTTAAATCAACTGCCAATGTCAATTTTCCACTTGTGTGGACAATGAAAGCAACAAGAATGAAGTGCATGGCCTGGCAGTTTTTGTTTTGTATCTGGTGACTGATTCCCTTTAGCTACCAAGTCGTTTTAAAAATCATGGCCTCCTGACATTAGACTTTAAACTCAGTGCTTGACAAAAGAGCAGAGGTTTTATTTAACAATACTTCAATGCTGTATTTCAATGTCATGTTAAATTTATGAGTGAACACAATACAAACGCATGGCCTGACCTGAAACAGAAATGAGGTCTGTGTTTGTTAGCTAGCTCCTAACTGATGACTGTTAAATAGCTCACAATTTGTGTTTTTTTGTCGCCAAATGTGCTGTGTTTGATACTAGTTCCAATTTAATTCAAAGCTGTGTCTATCTATCAACTCTGTGTGGTTTCTTGCATCTTCTCACCTTGTAACAATCATCTAAATAAGTGCTTCTTTGTCTTCGGCTTAGCTTTATCTGTAGCACCTTTCCTTCCGTGTTAGCTGCGATAACGACATGTGGCGCCACTCTGAGATAGTGTCAGGTTAATTAGTTCAGTTTATTTTATAAATAAATACTTTAGTTAATTTACAGAATACCTTAGATCTGAGCTATGTACACATTCTTATTTACACAGTTAATGTTTGAATGTTAATGTAAAGCTACTATTTAAAACCGCTTTGACAGTAATTGTTGAATCTGCTTCTGCGTAACACATGAATTTACCTAAGTGGCCTGTCTGGATTCTGATTGGTTGTGTAGTTACTCCTGATTGGCTATAAAACTAACATGGATTCGGGACTCAGGAAGTGAGTAGTGAAAGTAATGAGTGAGTGAGTAGCCTTACGAGTTTAACTTTAATATGTGACAGACCCTTGAGTGTTGTTTTTGTGTTGTTTTATTTTCTTTCTGTTTGTCTTTTGTTCTGGTCTTGTCCTTTGTGGTTCTATCTTTAACATATGTCAAGTGAATGTATTTTGTATCGTTTTGTTGTTATCAAAATGGTTGAAAAATGTTAATAAAAGTTATTGAAAAAAAAAAGAGTGAGTAGCATGTGAAATTGGACAGTGAAGGTTATTCACTTCTGCTGATGCATTCTATCAAGAGAAACTCACCACATTTTAAGTAACTGCCCACTAATTAGAAAATTTCACTCGTTTCCTCTGGTCTGTTTTTTTTCCTTATTTTTATTTACTTCAATTAATTATAAGTACTTTGCTAGTCAAACTAAACTTGTACTTGGACGTTGAGCCTCAATTTCCCTATCTGTCAATGTATTATTTGTATGTTTGAAATAAACATTGACGCACCCACACTTTTTTGGTAGGTGTTGGAGTAAATATTAAGAACATTTGTAATATTTAAACATGAGAGAAGAAAACATTTTTCTTTCTTCTTTAATGAACAAAGAAAATAGTTCTGAATCTGAATTTATTAGTATTTTTACACAAGCAAAGATATGACCACTGGAGCAGCATAATTAATTGACTAACTACAAAAGAGAATAGAGAGAGATAATATTTAGGACATCTTTTTTCATTCTATTTTAGTTTTATGTATGAGGTTTTAAAAAAATCTGAATGATAAGTACTTTATAAATTTTGTCTGGTAATCAAGCAAATGGACACCAGAAATAAGCACATTCACTTTGCAGTTCACAGTATTGTCTGCAGTAATGACATATTTGACTATTCATCTAATTGGGCAGTGCTAATTTCCTCAATAACATGATACTAAATAAATATATATATATTTAAGTCAGCACTCAAAAATTCAGCAAACGGCAAAAATTGAAGTGTTTGACCAATAGGTAAGGACCATAGCTCCAAAATAAAGCCAAGCAGAAGTATCTTAAAGTTGTAAAATCACACTGGACTTCATCATTCAGGTCTCCTCTGTGTTATTTGGACTTTCTAATAGGTGACGTGGATTTTTTAGGTTTGATGTCTGCTGTGTCAGGCTTTCATTGACAGGTCTGTATGAGAGCTCTCTCACCTGCTCGGTCAGATTTCAGAGTTTCTGCTTGTCCGACCATCTGTCATTTAACACTGACAGCTTGACTGTAGTTGTGGTTAATAGGTTCCACCAGTGAAATGTAATGTTACAAAATGCTTGATGAAGTTACTGTTTTACTAAGTCAATAGGTCATCAGTGAACCTCTGACTCCTAGAGTTCCATCCCTTTTGTCCAAATATGTTGATAACTTACTCAAAAAAGCCAACATGCTGACAGCCAAATCATAATCTCCTGCCTTCAGAAACCAATGTTTGGCACCACAGATCCTCTGTTCACTAATTATGGACACTCAGTGCGTTTGATGCTAAAACTTTGCTGGTTTGCTGGAGAAAGGAGCTAAAAACTCAAACCAGATATGTCTAAATTTCTCTTTTTTTATTGGGTCTTAAAGCTGGAAAAGTGCCAGATACCAAAATGAACCCAGTTTCATAGAACCACCCCAATCGGAAACTCATCATGTTCCCTCAGCAACTGATTTGAATAAAGACGAGTCTAAATATCTATGTGAGCTTTCAATATTTAAACTTGTCAAAGCCTCTCTGAAGAGTTGTGTGCATGTACTTCCATCCACAGACATACAATAAACAGGTGATGAACAGGTGAGTCTAAATTAGCTGTAAATGTGAAAATGCAAATTCCCGGTAGTCTTTATGCATCAACTCTGCGATGAACTGGATGCCTGTCCAGAGTGCTCCTGTCCCTCACCTAGCACCCAGTCAGTTGAGATCAGCTCCAGCCACCCTGCAGAGATAAATAAGTAAAGTTAATAGATGGATGGATTGTGGGTAAAGCAGGAAAAGTGGGTCATTTGTATCCAAGTGTCACACTAAGCCATAACAGGGAGCCAGTACACACCATACCAGAATTATGACACTGAAACGGCTGAAGGGAATTGAGCCCTTCATTAAATTACCTCTATGCTTTTCCAACTGAGGTATGTCAAGAAAAGTTTTATTAGTGGACAGTGATGTAATAAAGTGAGAAAGTCTGAAAGGGCAGCAGACCTCCAGAAATAGCTCTACAATGGTAAGTGTTGGCCCACTAATGGCTTTAAAATGGTTTCTTATTTAACCCATAAGGACCGAAACAGCCACCAGCAACCTAAACCATCTACTGATCTAAACTGTTTCATACCTGTTGATCCACTAATACTATCAAATGCACTGTCATCTTGTACAACATTGGTTCACCAGTAAAACCACAGAGTTTGATCAATGACAGTGGATGGACACACTGGGCTTATGGTCAGTTAATGATAGAATTGACTGAAAAAGTCACTTCAGTTTTCTGTGTTTCGATATATTAACCTTTGAATTTACTCTGAGCTTTTATGAACATCTACATGATCAGTGAATGAAATATAGGAAAACACCTGGTTTACACTGGGGAAAAAAACAAAATGCAGAGGATAATATAATAAATAGTGATAAATCATTTAAGAAAGGTTAAATACAGAGAGAAAAAAAATTATTTTGGAACTGCCACAAAAGTACCATTGGGTCTTTATGGGTTGAAAGTACCAAGAGATGACTCTTCATATTCTAAAAAAGTATATTGTTTGACACAGAAATGCTGCATCAAACTCTATACTAATTCCATTCATGTTAAGATGGGAATGTGAGTAAGTTTGAACAGAGGAAAGTTTCACATATGTCCTGAAGCTGCTTGTCACAATTTTGATAGTTGAGTCAGTCAACTGTGGTATTCATGACGGAAGCAAAACACATTTAAAGTGACTGCATGGAACAGTGACCCAAACGGAATGAGTTCATATGTGACTCACATCTGTTTTGTTTTGTTTTTTTGCTTTCATTAAGCCAAAAAATTTTTTTGAATTAAGCCAAAAAATAATCTGCCAATGGAACAAGTGAAAATTATCTTGGTAAGATTACTTGAAATAAGCTTTTCAGGATCTATTGTCTAAAAATAAGCTCTTTATATCACATTGAAAAGTAACTCTTTAGGTGATTATGTCTTATTTTAAGTGTGATATTTGGACTAGAAATGAGAAGAATACACTTGGTAAGATTTAGATTTTTGCAGTGTGTAAAGTGTATTACATTTGCAAAGGTTCATTACTAATCCAGTTCATTAAATTTGAAATAAAAGCTTGCATAGTGTTTTAGATGGACACTTACCAGAGATGTTCAGAGGGTTCAACTGTTCACCTGGGATCATATAAAGAGCACATGTTAATACCAGTCTGAACAGTCATATTGTAATTGGTGCAACATTTATTTCACTCTAGATTCATCATTTAGGGATTCTACACTGGTGGGAGTTACTCTGTGATGAAATTTGGCTTTTATGTTTTTCAATCTCAACTTCATTATCATCTCCTCACAAATTTGCTGACTTGTTCTGCAAGCTCCTGAAGGAAACCACAAAGTCTGACTTCACTGTGACAGTGTGTTACATGGGATATAATTATTTGCATATGCATAACAGTTCAGAGCTATGTTAAAGTCACACTTGAATCATGGATATTGGACCCAAAAGATCTGATGTGAGAAGGGTCAGGCATAAGAACTGGTTGAATTCTACAAATGCTGGGGAAAGGTGCCAAAGTGCTTCCATTCATGGTAATCAGCAAAAGGAGGTAAAATTTGTCACTTGGCTCAAAATTAAGTCACAGTAGCAGAAATCCTGGCACTAGTAGGAAAGAGATGCTACTCTCAGACATGTGCCTGAGCGCCTGAACGAGTAACAGAGTGAGAGAGCACTGTGCAGCAATACTAATCATTCCATATCTGTTTTTAATAATTCATTTAGCAGCAACCATAATAGCTCAAATTATAGGTCTAAGCAAGTGCTTTAACATGCCGTTAAGGAATAATAACCAAATATTTAATAAAAACATGAGTTTATCATCACTGACAAAGTAACGGAATGAGGAACAATATACAGCAGTTATTCAAGGTTTGGAAAAAAGGCCAAAAAGTGCTGTTCCTCAAAGAAAGTGCAAATATTTAGCATGTCACACTTTTCTGCTTATATGACAGTATATTATATCCAAAAATAAAACTGATATGTTTCACTTTCACTTGGCCAGGCCCACATACAAAGTTCATCCCTGCACAAAACATCCATCTGGAAACTGTGGGTTGTGTTTTCTGTCCAATTATGCAAATAAGAGACAGTTTTAAAGAAGGAAGTGGAACAAAGAAAATTAAACACATGAACCTTAAATGAGAAAACCATGCATCATTTTTCCAAGAAGCTCCAACAGCAGCTATGATGGATGCCACCGTCTCTCTACTGTTGTTAATTTAAATTAACTTTTTTAACATTTACATGGTGGTCACATAATATGGAAGCCCACAATGTTTATGCAGAATTTATGAAACACTAATAACTACGGACATCCATATAATAAAGTCACTGTTCCTTTGTGAAATAAAGAAACATTAGGAGTTATTAAGTGTTGTTTCATCATCTACTCATAAATAAATGCTTAAATGCATATTACAGGTCATTTTGATTTCATTTAGTGTTTTTTTATTTGAAAACATTCAAAGTCTGCTTTCATTTCAGAACATTGTCAGTTAGAAGGAACAGAGAAGTGAAAATGGAAAACTTCAGAAATGAGGGCGATCTTGAGTCGGGCAGATGAGGAAAAGATGATAGAAAAAAAGAGAGAGGGAGTCTTAAGGTAGACGATGAGGACTCTTCTGCCGAGTAAATGGCACAAGATGAGAGGAAATTGACAGTCAAGTGAGAAGGGCTGCCTGGATCTACAACAGGTAAGTGAGAGACGGGAACTGAAGTGGGCTGAAAGGGAAAAAAAAAAAAAAGGAAGAAGGGACACAGGGAGAGTACCGCTGATCACACAGGAAGCAGAAATCACAGACGGTTTCCAGTACATAAAACATAACCTGCGGGTGTTCCTCTTGTGCTCAATAAAACACAACCACAGCGCACAAACGGAGCCAAATGAAGTCAAAAAGTCAATCCAAGGTAACAACAACCACTTTCACCTTGGTATGAAAAGGAATAAATCAGACTTATATGACAGTTGGAAACAGAATAACCAACCAGAGACGTCTGATAAACAACTGGAATAAAGAGATGCCATTTTTAAAGCCATAAAGACCCAAACAACCACCAACGGCCAAAACCGTCTACTGATCTAAAATATCTGTCGATCCACTAATTCTTTCAACACATGTAAATAATTGGTGTAAAATACAGTTTGTCATCTTTTCATGGTCATCAGATATGACTCATTTGGACGTTCAGAGGCTGCGTAGTTACCATGGAAACACCATCATCTTCTACAACATTAATTCACCAGTAAAACCCGTGGAGTTGGATGAATGACAGTGGATGGACACACTGGGTTTATGTTCAGTTAATGATACTGTAGATTTGACTGAAAAAGTCACTTTTTCATCAGTTTTCTTTGTTTTTGATATAATTACCTTCAACTTTAATCTGAGCTTTTGTAAACATCTACATGGTCAGTAAAAGAAATACAGGAAAATACAGGATTTATACTGATAAAACACATGAACTATGACAGGACATATGAGAACTTACACACACATATCCTAAAGGGTTAATTGGACTGATTTAATTGACTTAATGTTCCTGATGCAACTACTACTACATTACTTTTTTCTCCTCAGGTTTGCCTCTTCATTGTCTTGTTTTTTCTGCTGTGTTTCTAGGAGGTTTGGATGTGTGTTGTGTGTTTTGAAAACACTAATGAAGGATGAGTGAGTCAAACAATAGAAGGCACCAAAAACTGAAGCATGACAGAAAAACAAGAAAAACACAATCCAACATACATATAATAAGAGAAAAAAAAGAGGTACCTGAGGTAAAAAAAAAAACAGAGGAAGATAAGGGAAGGCTGTAGAAATATGGGAAATATTCCAGAGAAACATAACCAGGTTGAGAACAAGAGCTTAAATGAGTGATACCTGGAGTCCAGGTGACAGCTTTGGCAGGTACGAAAAGGAAAAGAAGATGCAAAACTGGGAGGGAGTGGAGGAAAAAACATGACAGAGATGCCGAAGAAAAAGAAGAGAAGAAGACAAGGATGACTCCTGACGACAAAACCTCCAAATCTCCAAACCCAGATGGAGTTTATAACACCTAACCAAATCTAAGTGCTGTGTCCTGTAAAGCCCTGACTTCATCTGCAGCTCTCTGTCTGAAGGCCACAGTGGCCTGAGGAGCCATATTAGCGTATTTATTCACCTCCTTCAGGCCTGTGGCTGCACACAGCTTGATTCATAGACAGTGGGACTGGAAAAACTCAGCGTTTTCATTTAGATCACGTCTGCTGTCTGGTGCAGAATCCACCCCATGGGTTTGTTTGGGCGCCAGGCGGCCTGGTAATGGGCAAGGAAAACGTCTACATCGATATATCTCCCCATGAGGGCATTCCTCCACGCTGTCCGATAGCGTTCCACTCGAACCGTGGACTCTCCAAATGCATTAGTCTCCGGGGAGAGGAGAGCTGCCTGTAGATCTCATTTTCAACAGAGTGCAATCCATTTAGAGCAGGTGAGGGCGAAGACTACCCACAGTGCAAAGCGTTCATTGTTCCTCATCACGACACCACTGTGAGACTCAATTAGTCTGATTCTTTGATTTCGCTAAGACACTAACACATGGGGAGGATTAACATAAAAGATGGCATTTTCCAGGCTTCTCCAATAATTACTCAACTCTTACTAATCTTACATCATAAGACTTCGGTTTTCATTTGTGCAGCTCGACACAAAAATTAAATTCCAGTTGGCTGGAATGAAGAGAGATAATACTTCAAATTCTGTCTTTTCTACTCATATTAGGGAAAAGACAGATACTACTTATAAAGAAAATGTTCTCATGGGGAGCCATTGAGAATCAGATAAGCACAAGGACAAAACCCTCTGAACAGCCCCTCCCCTTCTGCCTCGAGTGTTTCCTGTCTGTCAAATAAAGGGAAAACAAACCCCTAAGAATAGTCTTTAAAAAAACCTAAAGAATCTGACAAGTAGAAAGACAATCCCCTTTCACATTAAAACCCAGAGTTATTTTTGTGTCAACATCCAAATGAAATGCTCTCTACAGCTAAACTTTTCTTATTAATTTATCACCATTTCTTAAATAATAGTTTCCCTTTTCACTGAAAATCAGGTATTTTCCTATATTTAAGTCACTGATCATGTAGCTGTTCAGAAAAGGTCAGAGCAAATTTTTATTTTATCAAAACAGTGAAAACTGAAGAGATAAAGCCA
Organism: Ostorhinchus cyanosoma; assembly: GCA_029814465.1. Classification (NCBI taxonomy): domain Eukaryota; kingdom Metazoa; phylum Chordata; class Actinopteri; order Kurtiformes; family Apogonidae; genus Ostorhinchus; species Ostorhinchus cyanosoma. The sequence continues at coordinate 8,214,114 of JAPTYQ010000011.1, forward strand.
AATATATCACAACCTGAGCATAAAAAGTGTCTCCATCCACTGTCATTGATCCAAATCCATGGGTTTTACTGGTGAAACAATTATGAATAAGATGACGGTGTTTCCACGTTCACTGCAGAGCCTCCAACATCCAAATGGGTCATTTCTGATGACCATGAAAACATAAGAATCTACACTTTACCTGAATTATTTACATTATTATTTTGTCCTCTCAACAATTAAGCAGTTTGTAAAAAAA
>JAPTYQ010000011.1:8493150-8526820 GCA_029814465.1 Ostorhinchus cyanosoma
AATTTGTTATTGTTAAGCTTTTACAGCCTAAAAAGTGCTCATCTGACGGGCAACTACACAAAAAATAGACCAATCATTCACCTACAGCTTTAGTATATTAGAGAAAAATGTGCAGATATACTATATTCACATACTGAAATCTCCTGTGCCACTGAAAGCCACTTGAACTTCCTACTGAGTAATAATGTTCTCTTTGCCATTTACAGCAAGTATCTAACGAGGATAAGAGCTAAGTGAGGATCCATTGCCCTGTTTTAACAATAGTGCCCAGCGAGGATGCTCTCGAGCCTCCACAGGCCGCTGTCGTGATCCTGTCACATGGATCTCAAAATGGTTTCCGATTCCAAACGAGTCCTGAAACGCACTCGTCACTCGCTCCGTTTGTATGGTAATCCATTAAGCTCTGTCACTGGTAAGTGTGCTTTGTGCATTGTGAGCTCCACATAGCTAAATAACACCTCCACAAAGGCTGCACAAAGGGAGCGTAATAAGCCATACAATCTGCTGCCACATGAGCTTGGTCTGAAGAAAAGCAACACAAGGTGAACGCGACTTTAGAAAGTGAATGCTGATAGCCTTGTTTCTTCAGTATGGTGAAGATCAAATGTTCTACCCCCCTCAAGCAAAGGTCACCATTAATCGCTGATAACACTGGCAGAAATCCATAAAATGTCAGCAGCACTTGGCCTAGAATTGTAACAGACAGACAGGGAGGAAGATGGGAACATTTCTGTGACATTTGAGGATTTCAGAAAACGGGTAAATAAATAAATAAAAATTGAATGAATAAAGCCAGAAAAAAGCAATGTCTGCGGTCGCTGGGAACGTAGCTTCTTTTTTTTTTTCTCCATATTCTTCCCCTTCTGGCATGGTATTACACAGTTTATCCATGGTGCAGCACACTATGGTCATTTGTATTTCCACTGCAGCTCCACATTACACTGTGCCAACACCTGGATCTACAGTTATTGACCAGTAGAATAATGCAGCTCAGTATGCATCTAATGGCTTTCACATCACCTGTTCTTTATTTTATAGGAAGCCTTAGATTTTCTTAACTAGAGAGCGCTGACAAAGTTCTTTTTCGTACAGGCTCAGGTATGGCTTTAAGGCTACACAAGAAGTTGACTTAGTCACAGGGATTAACGACATCCTGCCAAATCAATGTTCAATAAAAACTGCTTTACATTCAATGCCTTTTAAGCAAACAGAATATTACAGAGGAAAAAAAATCAATTCAACTCTTCTGTTACCTCACCAGGCCAAATGAATCTAGTTCACATTTTATCGTTTTTGTCTTAATCTTTTTTCTTTCGTCGAGCCTCTCAGCCCAAACATTTCACACATTTGTGTTTTCTGTATGACCAGAAAGAAGACCAGCTAAATATTATTTCCTGACCTGAACAAAATGTGACAGTGAAGTAAATCATCCCTGGTTAATATTACCAACAATTATTTTACAATTAATATGGTGGCGTGCAACGGAGCCCATTGGTTTCATTTAATTTCACTTTGTTATTAACTCACTAGACTGGAAGTGGCTCAGCAGAGCTCATATTCACACTGATTGGTATTAACACATTGGTCATTTTGGAGTTTGAACAGAGTGAAAATAACCTGATTTTGTTTTATTGTGCATTCACATAAAGGGCTGAAAGTATATCACTGAAGTTTGAAGTGGGTACTGTACATCAAAATGTCTAAGTTCAGGGAAATCTTACAAAATACTGCAAAATTGTCAATACTAAAACAACTGTTGCTTCTAGCAAGTGGAAGATAATTCTATAAACCTTCAAGCTCCAAATGTCTCTACCCATGTGCACATTTTAAAAAGGCTGATGGAAATAAAGTTTGCAAAAAAGTTTTTCATGGCCGCTTTTTTGCATTTCCACTTCCAATGTTAAAATGAAAACACAGCTTCTTACACTTCTTTTCAAACCAAACCGGCTTAACATTTAGCAAAGTAAGTTATGTTTTCTTGCATTAATTAGGGTTGGGCTGGCATAGAATTTTTCAAACTGATTTCATATAAGATCTAATGACAAATTTTACCCCTTGGTGTCACATTTCCAGTCAACAGGAGAGAAGAAATGAGACTACTAAAGCTCACAACAGAATGTAGTGACTCCTGTCCATCTGCTGGTGGTAATACACCTCTATATTGGTTTGCCAACTGGCAATAAACACTGTCTAATGAGAAAAGCAGCAACACCTTCAGTATTGTTGTCCAAATGTTATGTTGTGTGCATTTTTTTCCATTGGTTAAATTATAATCAGCTCCCTTTCCACATTGGTGCAGTTTTAGTATCTTATGAACGTAAGCTTTCCAGTAAAACACACATATCATGCACTGCACACACCTTTTCTGTCCTTCTGCTGAAATGGCTTCAGCTCAGTAGTAAATCACTTACGGTTCCTCAGACACTAGCAGCTCCATTACTCCATTTATGACAATATTGTAATATAATAATATTATGTTTGTTACATTGTCACAACACTTATTACTGATGCAAAACACAATGTTGCACCACAACACCACCATGAGGATGCTTTTAATTCAACATGTTCAACTAGTTTTAGAAAATCAAACCAATTGAAGCTTCGACATTGGACTGAAAATAACCCACCTCCAGCTTTAAGAAAAACATTTTGGCGTTTCCTACCTACCAAGACCTGATTGTAGTTCAGTAAAGTTCAGTTACAGAACTGTAACATGCTTGAACTCCACTGGAGATTCAATTTCTTCCCATAATGCAGTTCTCCCCAAGGCTGCCACCTCTGCTTACATCACTGTTCCAATGCTACAAATATTGCTTTGAGGGAAGAAAGAAGAAGTTATTATTAGAAAATGTTTTGCCTCACCCTTCTGGTGAAAGGATACTGTACATGTCATCTGTACGTGTGACAACACGAATAGAGCTGGCACTTTGTCATTTCCTCCAAGCTGCACATTATTTCTTGCCCAAATGAGGTCACGGGAGGGTTTGGGTTAGTGCCCAAGATGTGGCCCAGAAAACAAGAACATCTGCATTCAATATTCATTCACTGCCAAAATAAACAAATGACACATTGGTGTAGAGTGTCTGTCATTACGGCATCCTCTCAGCAGAAAACATTAAGGCGGGCTAATAGCTTCAGCAGAAGCATTAGAGGTTGGAGAGGATGAGGCTCTCCATCACACCGCTCCCTTTGAATGATCGACTGTGGCTCGGCAAGGCTTTGGGGCACTTAATAAACACTAGGCAAATGTGATACCCAGCCTTCTAGTCAGCAAATCACTCCTGTTTCTCTGCTTCACTTTGGCTGGCTGTAACTTCCAGAGTCTCCAGCGAAGCTTTTCAATTACAAAATCATTCTGTGTGACTGTATGTGCAAGTGTGTCTGGCGGTGCACACTAATCCGATCTCCCCCATTCTGCAGGGGAAGAATCAAGAGGCGGTGGATGGGTGGACGGATGTATGGATGGGTGGAAAGGATGAGTCGAGCAGCTCCCCTACCAACATCCTAAACCTCATTCCCCAGTTTAGCAAAGAGCTCATTGGATACACCGTCTTATCCGCCTGCTCAAACACCAACCTCGAGGCATCAGTTCACAGTAAGAGACAGAGATAGAGCTCTCTATGGTAAATGATCTTTTAAATGCTTTCTTTCATGTCTTGTTCCTCACCCGCTTCTCCGTCTTGTCTTCTATTACAGCTCTGGTAGTACTGCTGGATAGTTTTCCATGTGATTTTGCAGAAAAGTGGAGGCTGCAGAGCACCGATCAGCCTCACAATGTTTCACAGTGCTCTGACCTCAACAACCACTCAAAGGCAGCAGCAGAATGATGAGTTGGACAAAGTTTGAGAAAGGCAGTCCGGCATGTCTTCCAAAACGGTTACCCCTGGGTCCTGAGAAAATCAATTTGTGTTTAAGAAGGTGTTATAGTCCATACAGTGAGTTTTCTCGGCTGCTCCACAAGTTGGTAGCTCCATAAAGTAAAAATCTCATGATGGAAAAGGGTTAAGAGGTGAAGCTGAGCTTCTCACTTCCCCATGGAATAGCAGCTCTCTCTGTCAGATGTAAAAACCACATTTAAAGGAAAGCATGTCTCTGAACCACTGTAGAGTCAAACACTGACAAACCCACAGGACTATGACAAAATGTACTACATGATCCAATTCACCATAGACATTAGGGCCCCATTATAAACAGACTTTCTCTAATGTGGGAATGTCTTTATTATGGTCAACAAACCAAGACAAAAATTATGACTCTATCATTATCATCTTAAATCTATGATCTTCTGTTTCCTCTTTATCTCAATATTACATGGTCATTATTGTGAAATATCCATTCTTTCACCTTCTGTTTGAAATTTTAGAAAATTATACCAATCACACAAGTTCTTGCTTGAGTGGAAGTAATGGTGCATACTGAGCTTCATAACTTTTATGACAGACTATTGAAATATGTTTTACTGTTTGATACCAAATATCAAAATAAATCTCATCAGCCACAGCATGTACGCAGTTAGTGTTAGTTTGCATTACCGTTGCTAGGATAGTGAGTTTATATTCGTTAGACTTGCCAGCACTGAATTTGTCCAGTTTTTCCATCAACAACTTATGGATGTCAGCAAAACTGTTCAATACATCTATGATCTGTTTTGTAATCTTTACCATTCAGTTAATCACATTTATTGATCTTGTTGATTTCAAAGCCATACACCAAACACAATGAGCCAGTTTAAATGATCATAAAAATCTGATAACTGGTAGTAATTCGATAATTGCCGTAATCACATGTGATGCGTTTACATGCACTTCATAAATGTGATAATCTAAAAACTCTGGTTTACATGTTTCAGTCCATTATTTGATTTTTTTTGGAGTAGGTACACATGTTATGACGTAAGACGAATACTTCCTGTTATTTTCAAAACATCTGGTCATGTCTCGGATGTTCCAATGGATAACTTTTGGAATGTGTCACCATTCCTTTATTTCCTCCCGTCAAACAGATGGAGGATGTTGAGAATTTTCATTTGTTGTAGTATGAAATTTGTTTCCTCTTCACTCCAGAAGTGTCTTTGCCACCTTTTCGCTGCTACTTGCCATGTTTGTTTACCTTTTTCCTTACGCTCACATTTGTAGCTACATAACTTCCATTTATATATTGTTTTGGGGTTTTTTTTTTTTACACATGTGCAGATGTAAAAAACAAAAAAAAAATGAAAGAAATCCAATTAACCTGTATACATGCATGAAGAAATCAGGAGTATTGGGGAGAAATATAGATGTGCTAATCTGATTTCTCATAATCAGATAACAGCTGTTATCGGACAAAGCCTATCAGATTTTCTGATTTACATGATCACTTGAATAATCTGATAACTCCAGAAATCAGATAATGATCGGAGTATTGGTGTGCATGTAAACGTGCCCAATGTGGAAAATGATGCAATTTATTTCATTACTTCCTATTGAGATATATTATTGGTTCACTGGGAATCTACAATGAGGCAAATTAGACCAACAGGATGAATCGCATACTCTCCTCTGATATGGTAAAAAATGTGAAATTACTTATATTTACATCAGTGTTACACCTTTGTGAGAAAAACACTGACATTAGGTTCAGTTTTATAATAGCACATAGTAGAATTTGTAGTAGTTTTATCCAGCAAACAGGCAATCCAACCAACAAACAAATCAACCCTGAAGAGAAATATTAAGCAAATATAGATTCAATTCCTTCACAAATACTTCATAAAAACAGAAATCTACCCAACACATTTGCCAGAAAAAAGATAAAGAAAAGATAAACACAATTCATTTGTTAAAGACATGCAGAAAATAGTTGGAGAAAAAGCACATGAGGTACATCTTGGCAGTTCTCTCCTCTGTCCAAAAGGCTGAATCTAAAAATAGATGATATGAAATTCTTTAATTTCCAAATATCATGATTATTGCAGCGTCCAATTGTTTGTAATGATGAGCCATGGGACAGATCAGTAGCTGTAGTAGTAACATGGAAGAGACTGGCAACAAAAGCTGCTAATTCTGCCTGTAAACAGCATTGATTAGCCAACATTTTCTGTATTAATCTGTTAAAAAAACAACTTCATGATAAAATACAATGAAATAAACCGAGATTGATCAGTCACTAAAATTTTTAGTTGTGAACTTTTAAGCAAAATATACCTAAGAGACAATATGATCTTGGTCAGATGACAATTAAAAGAAAAACAACTATTGCTCTCCACTGTAGATTACTCCAAAATGACAAAATGTATGAATTAAAGATCAAGACAATGTTATGAGGAAATTATTCTATTGAAATTATTCAATGGAAGCTGTGATTTGAGGAAACTGTGTGATCTTTGTTCATCGAAAGACATTTACGTTCTGTAGGCTATTTTATTATTACTATCTATGAATATTTAAAAAGGCGTGAAACCCGAGGGAAACTACACCTTAAGACTTGATTTATTTTGCTACCAATGTAAAATTGAGGCTGGGTGATTATTTAATTTGCTCTAGGAAATAATTAGACATTTGGGAAAGATGTTAGTCTTTTGTCTACTTAGACACAAGGTACTGTACTTCTGTAATTGTGTTCATTTTTACACAGGAGTATACTACATAATGTATGCAGCCTTTTTAGCTCTTAACTCAAAGACGGAAATGTGAATATGCTGTAAATTGGATGAAATTAAACTTTAATGATCCCCAGGAGGAAATGGGGTCATCGTCGGAGAGAACAGCATATAGACGCAAATGTGACTTATAGAGAAGGAGCTAAAAGAGAATTCTAAGAATAAACACAATGAGCATATAACAAATGTATAAACTGTGGAAACTGCCATCGCCGCAGAGGCAGTCACATCACGTTTTGTTGGTTAATTGTGGATTCCAGCTTTAATTGCCAACAGGGTTTCGGCTCATTTTCTTCACCTCTAGTAGATAAGACACCTCGATGCCCCCGGAGAGAAATGTGAAACTTCTAATAACATTTAATAATAATGGTGAAATCGTCTGGAAAAAGCTCAACATTATCTTTAGAACATCACTTCCATATTACTCTGCTTTATTCTATGGAAATGGAGTCCACGCAATCATCCATAAGATTCTTAGGCATGAAATGTGTTGCATCTTAGCTTTATAGTAGCTTCAATCTTAAGAATGGCCAGACATTACGAAGTATGAAATTAAGTGAAACTCACCTCCATTTCAAAAGGCCCACTTTGCAATGCATTTGCTCTAAATAGGCTACAACTCATTTACAGCTACATTTTAATGGTAGCATCTACAAATTCAGTGTCTGGACAACTTTAGGCTGAAATTTCCTAAAAAGCACACTGTTTTTCTATTTGTATGTGGAGCCAAAGATGCCATCTGCATGCTCATAGAGTTGTGTATGCAGATCTTATCATTAAAAAAATAATAGTATAACAAAAAAAACATTAAATAAAAAATATTATGCTAACATTAATTTCAAATGGGCCATTATCTAGTGTAATTACATAATTTTACAGATAGTAGTGTACTAATAGCATTAATGTTGCATCCACAGTCACTAGGTTAGTGAGTTTATACATGTGTTTATATTATACTTTAGCATCTCTTGACATTTAACTATTCAGGTTTTAACCCACATTAACTGCAATGATTATTTTACTGTTGTGAAAGAAATTTGGAAGAATTAGTGTGTCTCTCTCGACTCTGGGTCTGACGTGCAGTGAGTCGGATTTACACAGATGCTTAAGAGTTATGATGGTGTGAAAACATTTTAGATTCATTATAAAACTCAGGCATCAAAAATTAAGCCGCCACAGTCTGAGAGATTAATGGAAACACTGCAGCTGTATGCACTGCAAAATGTGGACTGGTGTTTACTTCATCAAGATATTGTCAATGTTTTTTTTGTTTTTTTTATAAAATCAGTCCAAAACGATGCAAAAATGCAGAGTCTCTAGTCAGATAACAACAGCAAACATCCATCACGAAGACAAAGCCTCCAGAAAAACTGAGGAAACTAGAGGTTTGGTTGCAACTTGCTTACATTTTATATGAGGTGACAAAATTGTGATTCAGATTGTGGATCGTGATTCTACCTGAGAAGACTGTCATATCAAGTTTTGGCTGTTTGCCTTAGCCATCTCTGACTTTTACTTGTTTGGGGTGGAACAACATATTGACAACAACAACATGTTATCACTGTAGAATCATGATACTGTTGTCATCTAGGACAACATGTCAGGGTAGTAAAATCAAGTTAAAGTCATGTATTGGACGTCCCAGTCACAATAGATTATGACCACAAAAAAAATGTTCGGAAATAAAAACATTTAAATAAAGTAACATAGCTCTAAAACTGTTGGCTTCATCCACTTTAACCTGCAGGAGTTTGTCTGATGTGTTTTTTCTTTCTTCAACCACTGAAGAAATAATACTGGTCTACAAATAAAATACCGTCAGAATAAAAGGAGTGAAATTTTACTAACTCTAAATCACAAATGAAAAACCATTCAGTAAAAAACTAGCGCACTGACCCGTTGGGGATCCGTGGATTCTAGATGTGGTAGTTTTTATGCTGTTGTGTATTTGTGCATGCTGTGTACTGCATTTGTCCAGCAGTCACCACCAAAGCATTCTGGGTATAGCAACGTAATTGTAAGGCTATTGTATTCCAAAATTACTAATATCTCCTAAAATAACAGCCCTATCAACTTACCGGTTCACAAGTCTCTTCCTTGACCAAAAATACTAAAGCATGCCAAACTACAGCTGTCAGCTATTTCTGGATTTTGTGTGAATCCTGAGACACACATACCTGCACACACACACAGACAGAGTTCACTTGGCTTTTATAATATTGATTCTGATTGACTGTAGTGTCCAAAATACAGCCCTGGGTCAAAATTTTAAATTTTGAGAATTAATGAGAGAATGGGATTTAATCAAAAGGAATGTTTGTCTCGAGCAACTAAATCTACTAGATCTAAAACACTGTCGGTACATTACAATATATTCACTTTACAGGTTCTTCATACTGGAAAATTTGTATAAATGTACTTAAACAAATTTGTATGTGTAATCACACTACTGTGTACACTGAAAACATCAGCTAATCAGTACTTTTGTCACTTAATTTCCAATTCATCTAATTAACTCTGTAAGATTTAACACATTCAATCTCTGAGAGGAACAATTTCTTAAAAAAAAAAAAAAAGTGTAAATAAAGTTTTGATGTTTAAGTTAAAGTACAGAAGTCTTCATTACATTAGCTCAGCTGCTGGTGGCTGCATACGTATAATTGAGCAGTTGTCCTGGTTTTCAGCAGATGCTTTACCAAAAACGTTGTATGTTATAATGAGAAATGTAAAAATATTTCTAGTTCATTATGAGCCTGTAGTAAGCCAGCGCGAGAGAGAGGAGATCAAAACACTGGCATAGTTTTACGTAAGAAATGGGTTATGTAAGGCAACAAAAACTCCACCAATATAAACAGTACTGTCTTATCCAGAACCTCAACAGCAAATTGATACACCTTAAAAAGTCAATATATCTTCCAGCCCTACATACAATGGGCTGGACTATTTTGCTGAGGCCACAAGTGTGAACCAAATACCCAAAAGCATTAATAGTAAACGGCAAATAATGTGTAACATTCTGCAAACTTGTACAACATATAGACATTTAACCTAAATAATGATAACCCTGGAAACTTGCTCTTTCCTTGTCATATAGATCACAAGCATCGTGTCCAAATAATCTGTCCTTGTTTAGCATTCTTTCTTATGGTTTAGTCATTCAAGGACTAACGGCCTCTCCTCCACACGTACACACAGCCCTCTAACTTCATTTCTTTTTTTATTTACTCTCTCTCTCTCTCTCTCTCTCTCCTCTCCGTACCCTGAGGGACTCTCAGTCGACTTCAAGCGAAAGAAGCCTGAGGATTCGTGCTCGGAAGACTTTCACACACCGCCGTGCTCGCCGGTGAGCTATCACTGCAGGGTGCTGGGGAAAAACAATGAGAGGCATGATCTATATCTGACAGCGATTCCAGCGGCTGAAAGATAGAGAGAGGACAGGGAAGAGGGGTGGGCAAAAAAATGGAGGAATAATACACAGCAAATACTTTATCTTCCTGAGAAATTACTGTGTGGATTCACTTTGTAAAGAGTGTGGAAAGGGCTCTCTGGGGAGACACAAAAGGGGGAGATAAAGTGAATAATTTCAATAGAGAGGCAATCAGCTGCTTTATGTTATCGAATTTTAACCCACCTCTGTTTAGCCTATTATCACATCATTCTTCAACAACACACACTTCCTATAATGACAGTGCTGGCCTGGGTGCACTTCCACAGCTCTACACTCACATATCATGCCTAGTCCAAGTGCTGAATCCCTTCTTCTTCGTCTTCTACATCCCCCCCGCCCCCCGGGGTTAATGCCCAGTATGGAGCTACAGAGAACCGAGATGGCATAGCATATGCATTCCCTGCTATCTAGCACCAATATGAATGGATAATGCGTTTCTTTTTCCACACTTCGGGGACTTTTTGTGAAGCTGGGCATGGTAGTAGTGGAAAGTTTATATACGACGACATGCAGGGAAAGTTATACAGAGACAGGAGGGGCGTCAGATCCCCCCCCCCTTCAAACTGGGATTATACGCTCCTGAGAAACATGTGCAAATATATTCACCACTCCCAGAGTAACATCATGTATTTAAAGTTGGCGACGATGTGGTGTAGTTTGGAGTTTCTTTCACCGAGTATCAAGGACACTTACTTCTCATGCAGCCAGCAGCCTCATTAAAAGAGGAGTCCTGCAGAAAGTAGATCTCATTTTTGTGATCTCTGTCTTCTGAAGCATGAGCCAAGGGGCTGCTAAAACGACAACAGAAACACCAAGAGCCAATCGTCTGTCTCTGATGTCCCATCCAATCAGCAACTAAGTCTTACATAACATTGTTGTGTAATAGTGTGCTGTATGTGTGTCTTTATTATTGATGTTCAACAGAGATATCATGAAAATATTCCTTTGTTTTGACTTACTATTACTGATAAAACTTCAGCAGCTCAACTATCATTGTCTTCGGTTATTCTTCATCATTATTCATGAACACTCACTTAAAGACAAGTCACCTGAAAACCTATGAACAAAATGAGAATCTGCAGGATAATCCAGCCGAGACAATTGAAATTCAAGGGTGATATGTCTTATTATTTGGGTTTTGGCCACACCTCATTAAGGCTCTAAATGATGTAGAAAATGAGTTCTAGTCCAATTGGAATTTTAATATGATTAACACAACAACAAACCAGAAATCCTAACTGGACTCTTCAAATCAGGCTCAGTCTGCAGAGCTGTTTTGAAATACGATCTAATTTTAAAACCAATGTCCATGATGCATATAAAAGGAATCTTCTCTAACATTGAACATGCAAACAGAAAAGTAGCTGAAAATAATGGCAAATCACTCGTTGTAGGATATTATTAAGATGATTGTGACTGACGGAGCATCACTTTACATGATCTCATGGGGACGCAGATGTAAACAAAATCTTGATGTAGCAATTTTCTGCAGTAAAAAAAAACAAAAAACTAAAGCATAATGCTGAATCTGAGTCTGGATCAGCAACTGGTTGAGGAGACGGTGATATTTTGTCTATCAATTTTAATATGTGCGAGAAATAGTATGGTAGATAATATTAGCGCTGTTAGTCTCAAGGGCTAGAATATTTACAGTTGTTTGGAAATGCTTTTACCATCTCACTCACTTTTGAGATCCTGCACAGGAAGTATTGACTAAGATTTATTTTTTTATATTTTACTCTGATGAGTCTGAGTAGTTAAGGACGTTTAAGACTGGATCTGTAAACCCCCCATATTGCAAGGAACCATGGTTGGATTTACAAGGGCGTAACTACCACTATGCCCACAAACTTCTCAACGCTTTGAAACAAACAATAAATGGGCCAAAAGTTAGTCAAAAAGTGTTTTATTCTTCTTAGAGGCAAGTATCATACTGTTTAAAGAGCAGAATTTTGACTTGTAATGGAATTTTCAACTATTAATATTTTTACGAGCTGCACAGTTTTGCTTTGTTTGAATACTGCTTTTGTTCTTGTTGTACATTAGAACATTTGTAGAGGGCGTTGATACAGTGTCTGATATAATAAGGGGTTTCTCACACACTGTCTTCCCACGCCACCCAGCAAAGACGTCTTGCCCCAAGTTTACCACCCCATGTGAAATTTTCTACATCCACCCCTGCCAAGAACATAAGGACTAACCAAGGCTAGAAACCAAGTGTCTCTTCTGATCATTAGAAAGGGTGAATCTGGGGTGAATCATCCCCAAATCCCTGTGGTCTGAGCCCAGCTTCAGAGACAGTCTTAAATTACTTTTACTTCGATCTTGAGCTCAGCAGCTACATTTGTCTGTCTCTGTTTGTATATTTGCATTTGATTTGTTTTGTGAGGTTCCCCAGGGCTAAATCTTTGGACCTCCTTAATTTTATATTTACATTTACCTAATTTTACAAAAACATTTTAATGATGTAGACCATTCTCTTTGCTCATGAGCAAAAATAAACAATACGAACATTAAGTATCTTCATCTTAACAAATTCTTAAAATAACTTCAGGTTGTATTATTTCAAAGCCTTAATCACAAATCTTAATTTTGATAGCGTTTTAACATAATGCAATGACCTTGTTTGATTTTGGCAGTCTTGTTATTCTTTTTTTGAACAGCATAATTACAGACATCACTACTATCTTGTTTTCTATAAAGTCTGTGATATAATTCCCACTGGTTTAAGTCAAAGCATTTCATCCAGACAGCAACCAAGGCAGATAATACCTGGGTCTTTCCCTGAAACTGGGTTTATTTTGGTATCTGGCACTTTGCCAGCTTTTTAGACCCAGTATTAAAAGTTAAATTTAGACATATTTCCCCCCCAGGTTGTACCTAATGATGACCTCAGATAAATGCAAAAAAAATTATACTCTTGCTTTGAGCCATCCCAAAATTAATACATTTTTTATAAAATATTGGGGAAAAAATAAGACCAAAATTGAGACAGGAAAAGCTACCTAGGTATCAGTGAATTTGATCTGGAAAATATTGCTTGACATAGTCTTATAAATAAATTAAAACACTGTGTTAAATGTGATGATCCAAGTATTTTTTCTTATCCAGACATGTGGGTTTCTCATGAATCTTGGTCTCATTCCAGGTTTCATGTGCAATCCATCGTGTCCACTGGCATTACACACGGAACCTGCTCATTTAAACCCAAATAACTTACAAGTGATTTTGCAACAGCGGCCATTTTTGTGAAACACTCTGCTTTGCATATTTACTAAGATACTAAAAAAGAAATTGTAGCGTGTAATTTTTGAGCCCTTTATACCGTGGTTGCTTCAGGGTAATCATTGCAACCAGTGCATCCACACACAAATCTCAGATATCACTGAGTTGTCTGTGGATTTGCCTTGTGAAATAATGTGGGTATTGGGGGAAAAAATCATGAAAGAAAAAGACAAGGGAGTTCATTATTGAAACCCGGTGTCCGTGTTACATGCAGATTTTTGTATGTGCGCCTTCAGATAAAAATGTGTTATATATGAAAAATAATTTCCTTTTTATCTCAGTAAATGTGGAGCCAAAGTGCTTCCAAACTTGTTTCATAACATTAGTCTACATCTTGTTTGAAAGTCCTGCTTTTAGGGACCAGTTTCATACGTAGAAGCACCCACCTGCAAATAAGTAAACTCCATCTGCTACCTTTGAAAATCGAAAATTATGTTTCCAACTTCAGTGTATCCGACTATGACAAAATTTTCTGTTTTCTTTGAAAGACCTTTATTTCATTATGTTCTAAATGTTTGTTTTTGTCTCAGGTTTGTACAAAGAAAATACAAGAAAACAAAAGGTAAGTGGACAAAAAGATCCCAGCACCGGTTCAAAATTGTCATAAAATACAGTAATATTGTTGTTTGTCCATAAATTTCCCAGTAGCTAAAATATGTTTAACCTTAGGCTTCCCTCTGCACCACAGAGCTGGAACAAACAATCCACTGCTTCTGAATGAACCTTAAACAGGCATCATTATTCACACAGCACTAGCACCAAACATCACAGCACTTACATTTTGTCAAGAAGTTTCATTACTTTGACAAAGCTGTGTTTTGGTCACACTGTAAGGAGAATGTTTCAGTAGTTTTAGATGCTGCAGTCAACATCAGTAGGTCTAATCAAAAGCACCTCACTAATCAATAGTTTCCTGAATACATCACTTAAGTTATCTACATGAATAAGTAATGCTTGCACACGCCTGCTCTACTGTCAAGCCGAGACACAGCACCTGTTTGATTCAGAAGAAAAATTACTATTTAACTATTCCAAAGAGCAACTGTACCAGCTGGGCACCTCTGTAAAAATACACCATCTCTGTCTCAAAATAAAATATTCATGATAAAGTCTACTGTATGCTGTTCACTTTGTAGCACAAAACATGTAAGCTTCACAAGCCTAGAGTAAGTTTAGTCTGGTCCAATAAAGTGAGCGATTTGTTTTTCTGGAATTAGATTTTTCACATTTTAGATCCTTGCAACAGGTCAGTAACACTGAAGGATATGATTTAATAAAAAAAAAAAAAAAGAATGAATGCAGGTATGGTGATGAAAGGGGATGGGAGCTTAATGTCCAAATGCCATCTTCATTTGGAGTTCAACACTCAACAGTCAATAGATGGTTAAGTCTCATTATTAAAAGGGATTTTACAAAAGATGAGTGGAGAGAGACCAAAGGGCATGAATTAAAGGTCACCTGTCAGATGCAAAGCTCCACAGTCTGTTACAGATGTTCAACAGTAAGACAAGAGTCCTTTGTACTCATGCTTTTGTTCCACTTAGCCTAAGGCTGACTTCTACTAATATTCCCATTACAGATTACACCAATTTTAATGAAGCACATTTAATTCAGCATTAAATTGTCCTCGTAATTAAAGGCCTGAGTTATTTTTTTCCGTATGCCTGTCTGAATGTTTGCAACTAGGGCTGGACGATAAAACGATAATGATATATATCGTGTTATAATTTTTCCTTGATAGAAATATGAGACATACTCGATACAATTTCAACAGAATTCATCCGTCCATGTTTTGACAGACGTAAGAACAGCCAATCATAATTAAGTAGCGCCGCACCAAACCAGTCACACTAGAATCACGTCAAGTTAGGTTGATGCACAGACACATTACACGCTAATATTTTGGCTACAGCGGGAGGTAATGAGTGTTCCTTTAGGAGAAAATATGACCAAGATCTCAGCTAACTGGGTTACTGAAAAGAAGGGTGCGAACAGTTTTGGTTCCGGCGTAAAACAGAGATATAAAAGCCAGGACAGACGGTCAAAGCATGTTGTTTCACTTTCAGTTTACACCAGTTATGACATGGAGGTACACAGGGCTTGACAGACGGATGGGGTGGGGATGAATAAAGCGAGGGGAATAATCCATAACAGGAGAGGGGGGGATAATTCAAACAGCTTCTCCATAAGTGCTGCATCATCTCTCTCTCTCTCTCTCTCTCTCTCTCTTCACAACTAACATGAGTAATGGAAAATTTAAGCTTGACAAAAAAAAAGTGATTTGATTTATATGGTGATACATATCAATATCGTCTGATATGAAAAAAATTGTCGTGATATGCTTTTTTTCCATATCGCTCAGCCCTATTTGCTACCACGTGAAGCAGGTGTTTTAAAAGAAGAAGAAGAAACCTTAAGGTTCAGATATGCTTCGGTCTAAACTAAATGGATCTGTGCAGACCTGCAACAACTATTTGATTAATCAGTTCGTTTTCATTCAGTCACATTCCTTAATCTTCTGGAGGATCATGGAGATACTGGAGCTTATCCCAGCTAACAATGAGGGTAGGGTAGACTATGGATGTGTCTGTGGTTCATCACAGGGTTGACATATACAGACAAAAAAACACTGATTGCCAAATTCTCATATATGGCTGATTTAGATTGACAATTGAACTATTAAGGTGCAGGTCTTCAGACTGGAGGAGGAAGATTAATAATAATAATAATAATAATAATGGATTTGATTTCTATAGCACTTTTCAAGGTACCTAACGCGCTTTAAATTATTGATCTGTTATTCATTCACTCTCACATTCACACTCTGGTGGTGGTAAACTACATTTGTAGCCACAGCTGCCCTGGGACAGGCCGACAGAAGTGTGACTACCAATTTGCCCCTCCCACCACCGAACATTCATAGTGACACTGGAGACAAGGTGGGTTAAGTGTCTTGCCCAAGTGCACATGACGAGGACAGATCTGGATTCGAACTGCCAACCCTTTGGTTATCAGATGACCTGCTCTACTTCCTGAGCCATGGCCACCCCTAAAGGTTGTGTGAATTGTGTGAAATTGTGTGAATCCTGGACGACTGCACACTGGCCCGGTGCTATTTAATGATTTATTACTAGTGATGCAATCTTCATGGTTCGTCTCAAAGTAGATCAAATTAAGATCAGCTGTGATATAAGATCATCTGTTTACAGACAGGGCTGCTTATAAACACACAATGGACTGTCGCAAAAGCCAGATGAAGAATGAATCAAGCCGTTGTGTGCAGACCTTCTTGTTGTTTTTACGTGCTTGCTGTATGTCTGACATATGCGACCACTGAGAAAAGGCATCAGGGCTGTTAGGGGAGCGCTTGGTTTGTTTGGATGACGACAGATGTGGAAAATGGGGCGTATCCTTCTCAGTACAGCGCTGAAATAAAAAGGTCAGGTGCGATAGTGTTTACTATTGTGTGCAAGATGAAGAAAAATACAACTGTAAAGCTGGTTTGGCCCAAATCAGAGGACAATAGGTTGTGAAAGATGAAGGCAGTTGGACCTGGCAGTGATTAACTAGCGCTCTCCTCATAAAGTGTTGGAGTGTCCGATTCCCCTCTAAACAGCTTACTCTTATATTTCCTCTTTCCGTAAATCCCCACAGACTCCATCTCTTCACCTCGCTCTTTATCACTCGCTCCCACAGTTCAAGTATTCCTAAGCTCGTCCCTGTCTTAATGAGGCGCTCACTGGAGGAGTTTCCTCCCTTTCTCTCTCTCTTTCTCCTGAGTTTTTTTTTTTCTTCTTCTTCTTTTTTAAAGGATTCAAGTGAGACGAGATATCAACCAGAGTGCTTTCACATGAGGGGGGAGGGTGGTGTTTCCTATCTCTGCACAGACGATTGTTGGAGAAAAGGCACAGCTCCATTCACCTTCCCTCACACTCCTCAGACTAAAAGCCATCTTAAGGCTGTGTGTGTCTGAAGCAGAATAATAACCTGATCCAATGATACAGCGCAAATTATTCCTGCATTTCCTGAAAAGCTGTAACATTTACATATAAATGACTGTAGGTTTTCTCCTCTTTATCTCCAAGCAACATGAAACATCAGTCATTCAGATGTGTTCAGAAAGCTCAGAGTTCAGGATTAGAGGACGGGTTGTAGTTAAATTAATTCAATTCATAGTAAACTGTCAAAGTAGTGTACTTATACAGTAGTTTTCAGCCTCACCTGTACACAAAGTTTCGAGCACACACACACACACCAGTAGTGGCAGAGATGAAACAGGAAACAACTTGTGATTCAGTGTGTCTTGCCCAAGGACACTTCAGCAGATTAACGGGAGGAGGGTGAAACTGCCAGGTTTGCAGTTTGGGGACGACCTGAGCTCCAGCCACCAAAGCAAATCTTACGGATTTATTATCAGAACTGAATTCCAGGCTCAAAGATAGTGCCCAATCTCCCCAACCTAAATCTGCTCACCACTGCACACACCAAATACCAAAGTTTCCTCACGCACATACAGACTAGCACTTCAACTGATGACTCCACCCATTCTTTAACACAAAGAACTTCTATGTTTTTAGAGCAATATCTGACCTTCTTTGCACTTGCAGATTCCCTGTCGGCTGTTTTACTGATGGACCCTTTTGTGCTCTTTGGGTTGCAGGTGTGTTTTTAATGCAGTACTGAGAGTGGCCACTAGGGGAACTGGCAGCTCTAAATCCACTTCCCTTATGAAAGAGACCACGGAACAGCTCAAAGTGACCAGCCAGCAGTCCAAAACCATCACTGTCTTTGAGGAAGTTAAAACATTTATCAACTATTACATTTAATTAAGAAGTAAATGTTGATCATTTGTGCTTGATTTTTTTAAAAAAAACCTTTTTTCGATCAACAAAAATAAATGAATCAGAAAACCCTGGTGGTTCACCTGATAGAGCCACCGCCTTATTGCTGCAGCCTGGGTTAAATTGCAGCGTGTCATGCCCCTACACTCTTTTCCTCCTCATTTCCTGTTTCTCTCCACTGAACCTATCAAATAATAGCAACCCCCCCCCCCAAAAAAAGATGAATCTGTTCATTTATACACCTCTACTGGTGGGGCTGTACTGTACAAACGTGCACACTAATAAACTAACAATGAGAACACTAAAGTGACTAAATAGGAAATCACAGCAGCTCCACTAAAGCACTTACCAGATTCACCATCTTATATTTAATATGAAATGCAAAAATACTGGATGACTTTCAAATATTAGTAATTACATACATTTTCTTCTAAAGTTTCCTGCTAAAATGATTATTCATTCTGAGCTGAAAATAAATATTTGCTTATAGCCTCCCATCCCATAATTGGCCACACATTTCTCTTTGTACTGGAAACATGAACTGCTTGGTGGCACTCAAAACATCAATATTAAAAACTTGATGAATGTACAGATTTCCCTGCTGTTCTTTTCAATACCCATCTAGATAATTCAGTGGACAACACAATGGTGTTTTTTGGATTTGGAGCTCAGACTTTTCTAAGTACAAAACAAGCCTTTTAAACATGTTTTCTTTGTTGTGGAAATGATGAAAGGCTTATGTGATAATGAAATAATCCTGAGTTGCAGTCGCCTCCAAACAAAGATGCTTGCTGACATTTGGTTTGTGACTGCATGTAAATCTCCACACAGACAGATAATGCACATACTGTGTGGTTCCATTCAGACTATTTTCTACTGAAGTACACCTGCCAGCTGTCTATCTCCTCACAGTGTGCCAGTGCTCATGGATTAGTGACTCGCTCCGGTGACGACACAGGATTGGATGCAAACAGCATTCTTTGTTGCTGAGGTACAGCTACAGCTGAGCTCAGCTCAGTGCTGGTGTCATCACGGGCGTGTCGTCCTGGCTCACTTCCTTCATGAGGCGATAGAATCAGACCATTCATGTCTGCAGTGGGGAAGCACTTCCATAAGATGAAGCCCCGGGGAGAGAGACTACATATCTAATGAGATTATGAGGCGATTCAATTAAAAGGATTTTGTTTAATTTTGTGCAACAACTCAAAAATGAGCTAAACTTTAGTCTTTGCTGGCATAGATTACACTCTACAGGATGTGTACAGTTACTGAAAATGGTAGAGGATGAATGTTCTGAAAAGGGTTGAGGTTACTTCTTCCCTCCGTTACAGTAAGACTGCAGTTAGTAGTTGGTGAAAAGTTCTCATTATAAGACATCTTTAAAATGTCTTAAATGGTACCAAACTGCCCCATTATTTTCAGTTGAACTGGCTGATAGAGTAGATGTTTCTAAAATTTTACTTGAGTACAGATAATGGGCAAATCTGACTTTTTAGCCTGTAGGGCTGTGGTTATAGACTGTGGAAATTATTAAAACTAGCCCTGTACTATTTCCAAATACAAACTAGGGCTTGGGATAAGGCCAAAATATCATATGACAATGGGTAGCATCATGATCCACATTCTGAATCACATCATTCTTAAAATGTATAACCACAGTCTGACCAGTTTTCCACTAGTTTCCACTGGTTTCTGGAGGCGTAGGTGATGTGTGGTGGCTTTTTGTTTTTGTATCTGAGTCGAAAATATGCATTTTTGCATCATTTTGGAACAACCTCATTACAAAATTGAAAATATCTTCATGAAGTCTAGTCAACATTTTCCTGTGTATACTGCAGTGTTCCCATTAATTACAAAGACTGGTGGACTCATTTGTTTTAGAATAATTCAAAGTATTGTAGACCATTGAGCATTTGAGTAAATGAGACTCACTGCACACCATGGATTTACTGTGATTCCTCATCATTTCTTCAACAGCAAAACAACATGATATAAAAAAGTGTACAATAAACACTTGACAGCACCTAAGTATATCCCATAGGTCAATGCAACACTCTCAGCAAAACACTGGAATTACACTGACAAACACACTAATTAAAACACGTTAGCTGAGTAGAAAAGTACTGGCGTTGCTGAACACGATCAGTGCAATCTATCTGAAAAGTAGATTGTGTACCAAATGACTTAATACAAACTCGACCAGTGAGTAGTTTTGAGTAACTTTATATCAGATAGACACTTTAATAGAACATGTTACAAACTATGGCACTCTACAACTATAAAACTGAATGAATTTCAGCCACAAATAAATATAAATATAGGCCTGAGATAAATATTATTACATAAAACACCAAAAATGTTAATATGGAACTAGTTTAAAGGTATCCTGCCACTTTTACTTGTATTTTTTTTTAAATGTTAGGTCCATAGGTGTTTGTGTTATGTAGTAAATCTGAAAATGAACCGCTACCTCCTCTGTCTGAAACGAAATAAGCAAAGAAATCAGGTCAATTAGAAAAGCTGGTCTTGGTGACGTGATAATGCCTGAGCTAATTACTATTCATGAGCTCGCCCAGGTGAGACCACGCCCACAGAATTCGTCTAGCTCAGTGACAGTTTTCGTATACAGCAAGCTAATTCGCTGTAAGGGGGGGGGTATGGCAAATTCATGGGCTCAGGAGTGGAGGGGGCCCAGTGGACACAGGTTAGAAGTTGTGAAAATTCCATGTAAGGTCTGCCATAAAAGCGAGGCATAGAAGCAGGGAGTCTACATTCAAAGTATGTTAAGTTTCATTTTCGGTTTCCGTCAGTTCCTCTACTTGTTGCGTAGGGTAAAGGAGGCTGAAAAGCCAGGCTCTCATTGGCTAACTTTTAACCAATCAGAGTCGAGCAGATTTGCACGTTGACTAATTATGAGAACTGACACAAATCCAGCTGAGTCTTCCAGCAGGTATTCTATACCACGACAGAATGGCTTGAAACTTGGTAACCAAAGCATTTTTTCCACTAAAAAATGTTACAGAGTCCATGGTAGAACTTAAGACATTACCGCAAAAGTAATGAAATACGTGTGGCAGGGCAACATTAAACTATAGCAGAAAATATGTTTCTCAATATTAATACATGATGCATAGTAAGTAAACTACATCCATGCCAACCGGACACTCCATCACACATCATCCAGATTCTGAAAAATATTGGGGTAAAGACTGATTTGTGTCACAACAATTAACAACACAACATGACACCTGTCGTTATATCACACAGCAAAGCAAAAAAATACTCCCTATTTCTGTTTTTCTTTTCCCTATGATTTATGCTTCCATATATCTCAGCTTTTTCCTCTTGGGCATAAAGTACAAGCCTATGTGATTAATTTTTTACACATTTCCAGGTGTACAGATGTCTGAATTAGTCAATGTTCTCTGGTTTTAATGAAATAACTCAAAAATGTGGAAACAGTACAGCACTGAAAATGACAGGAGATGCATGTTTGAAAGTTTCACTGCAGGAAAAAAAACTAATTTGTGGCCAAACATACCAGCTGTAGAGGTGTAAAACCTATTCTATTCTCTTTAAGTTATGTAATAATTTAAATAGCGTCTGACACTTGTTCTGAGAGAAGAGGGAGCTGAGTTCGATGTTGTGTAAGAGGGGCTCTTTTCTCAGTTGATCATAAAAGGGGTTACAAACTTCACGTTATTGTAGACCTGAATTACACTCCATCCCGGCGTGGAGACTGATAGCATTAGACATGAACAGGAAACCTTCAGAAGCACGGTGCTCTCTGGCAGCCCCTCACCTACACACAAAGCATAAACATAACACTTGGAAAATGAATAATGACTAAAAGAAACCCACACAGCAGACCAGAAAGGGCCTCGCACAGTATCTCTGTGGGTGTTACATCCACGCAGTCTTTTTAGATTTCAAGCAAAATACTCTTCAAGGGTGTGACCTCTCCGTCACACCATCCCTGTGTTTGCAGTTGGAAAATGAGGCGATGTGAAAAGGTGAGCCGGGAAGAGATGGGCAACGTGTCGCTAATGAAAGTTCGCCTGTTTGGAGGTCGAGCCACAACAGTTCTGCCGACTGCGCAGCCGGTCCTTGCTTTCCCCCCGTGGAAATAACAGCCCACGCTTTCGAGAGCTCTCAAATCATCGCATACAGATTCCTCTGGGCTCGTACAACACGCCTTGCATTGCAAAAGCATGTGGAGAGCAGGCTCTCAGCAGGCTGCGCTCTGTGCCTGGTAAATGGGCCGTGTTGCAGGCAGATATTGTAGACAAAACTGCTGAGCGAGGAGTTTATTTGAATCCCAGCGGAGCAAAAGTGCATTAGGAGTTTGGGGGCTTTTTTAACCTTTTGATGACGTGTCTAAGATTGAAAGAATGTAAGAAAACTGGAGAGCAGAGCATGATGGGAACATAGAGTAACTAATATGCATAAAGTAATTTTAGTCTTTTGTGCTGCAGGTTGCATAAAAAAATCCAATGTAACATCTCATTTACTCCCTAAAAGGAATTAAACTACCATATTTCAGTCAAAAGTAATGAAATAATGTTGAATGACACAACTTTTTAGACATAATAGAGGCATGTCCTGGGGTCTTCAAACTGGATGATCGGTCGAAGCAGCTCTGTTTTGTTTAGTTTTTTTGCTAAACCTTAATACAACCAAGTCTGAATGAGAATAAAAATCTACTTTTCAAGTGTCCTTTCCAAGAAAAGCAGCAGCACAATGAACCAGGTTTCAGACAAAATCGCATCCAAACATTCATATGTAAAAATCATACCGACTACAAGAAAAACAGCCATATAAAGATGTTGAATAAATAAATTCAGTAAGATATCTACAGATAAATGTTTCTGACTCTGTCATTCAGTGTCTTTGTAGTGTGTGTTTAACTGAGTGTCAAATGAGGCCAGCTCCTTAACTTTGTGCTAATCATCCCAAGCTAAAGTACACAGACCAAGGGTGGGTGTGACCCACCCACCCTTGAACAGTAAAATACTATCATAATAACTTATAAATAATAACAACCTGCAGTTTTTCTGTGTGCTTTAGTGTAAAAAAGTTAACTTATTAAAAAAAAAAACTATCCTTTCACAAAAAATCTGTATAATCTGAACAAATATGAACAATCTGAAATGTCTTAAGTGCAATTTTAACCACTTTATGCCTGTTACTGTTTACAATATATGCACATATGTAAATGATAACCTGAGGCATAATACTGTTGAAATTGCCCTTATTTTAAGACATTGCAGGATAAGATAAGAATGCAGAGAAAAAGACAGGTAGAAAAACCACAAACGAGTGAAAAAATGAAAATAATATAAAGAGAAAAATAAGAAATGTGGTATTTATATAAATAAAGAATTAGAATGAAAAATGTAATATTACTTACATATTTACATCATCATCAGGTTGCTCATGTTATTCAGATTTTTAATGGAAAGTTTGTAGATGTAAACATTGTCATAATGTAATTTTACTTTTTTTCACTGTTATCATTTTACTGGTCCACTTCAGATCGTATTGGGCTGAATGTGACCCCTAAACTAAAATAAATTTGACAGTCCTCATGTCAGCTTTAAGAGGATGTAGATATAGGGATAAGGATATATGCACACTGCTCATAAACTGACGCTGGGTGGTTCATATTGTTTACTATTACTATACTTTTTTGTATCATGATGTCAAATTATCCAAATCTGTGATCAAATAGAACAAAATGTAATGCAGGGGCCACCTAAGTGTAATCTAAAGATTGGTGTCAGTTTATTATGCCAATACCATTAGACAGATATTTAACCTAAATGTCATTACAGTCTTTAAAGGTGTATGGACGGGGATGAAAAGTCAGGACATCTGATTATTTTTTGTGTCAAGGTTCGAGCTGAGTTTGTGCAGTTCGGTTTAAAGCAACACTGACCACAATATGCCAAAGCTCTGACTGCCGTCTCCTGCCCACTGAGCTGTGAAAGAAACATTAAACCCACTGCTTTTGATGGAGGCTGTTAGTCGAGTAAAATTTAATATCTCTCAGGGACAATTTAGCTTTTAGACAGCCGTCAATAAAATAAAAATACGGCAAATATTATAACAGTATAAACATACCTGCACAAATAACAGCAGGTTAAAACCAACATCGCTGCTGTCACACAAACCACTGTCAGACAGATCAGTAGAACAATAAATCAATAGTTAAATAAAGGGATAAAAGAAAAATACAGCGCCAAACATCCACAGCTATTCCCACAACAAATCACACTGGTTTAAGAAGCCAATAGCTGAAGGAATAAAAGAGCTCACGTATCTGTCTGTTCCATCCAGAGGGAGGGAAAACCATCAAGATGGAAGCAATATAAATTCATGATAAAACAGGTGTTGTGGTTCCAAAGAGACGTTGAGTGACAAAACACAACAAATGCAGAGGAAGTTATTTATGGAAATTATGGGAATTCTATTCGCCTTTATGTCCTAGAACAATGAAATCTAAGTGCAGTGTTGAGGATTAACGTGGATTTTTTAACAAACCTACAATAAGTCAGGTCATATAAAGAACCAAGTCCAATCCAATCTAGTATCTGTGGTATATTATACCTCTGATGAAAAAGAAAAAAAAATTTAAAGCAACATTTTAAATATAAAATATATAAATAATTAATCAAGTAACTTATATTTTACATGATCAACTAGAGCTGAAAAACATGCGAAATAGACTGGAAAAACAGATTGCCTCTTGTAATGTAGTAACTGTCAAACGGGCTGCAATTTGATTTTTTTTTTTTTTTTTTTTTTAGACAGCAAGAAAGGAATGGCTTGGATTTAGCAATTTAGGCTTTTCTCACAATTTTCCAAAAGCAAAATGAATCAATTGAATTCCGTATATTGCCCATGTAATTCACAATAACAGTAATCCGTCTATAAATTCACTTAAGAAATGGTTTAAAATAACCGTGTCGTACTTCAGATTTTATGATCGTGCACACACAAACAAGAACAACTGCCTCGCAAGATGATGCTCAAGGTAAAAATAAAAGAAGAATAGCTTGCGTTGTGGGAACAGTATCACATCTCTAAAAGCTCCTGAGGCTGAGATTTCAACAGTTATATGTTTCCTGCAGCTGATGGTATAACATGAAGGTGTATACAGACGCTGAGGACTACATCTACTGAATGTCCGACTATGACACAAGACAAAGTACATGTCTTACATGTCATCAGGGCGTTCCGTCTGTGAACGCTGCTATAGTTGTAAACAATGCAGTTAAGATTATGGTCATGGTTTACAAAAGTCCTGGGACACATGAGAGTATGGTGGCATTCCTTCGTATAGGGTTACACAGGAATTCTGGACCTCATTTTATGGCGTCAGGCTTCGGTTACAATGTCAGGGGGTTACTGGGTCACAGCATTAGGCTGTAATGTCTGGACATGAGGTTATGTAATTACAGTACACCACAGAAGAATGTTTCAGGGTTTGTGTGCAGGATGCAGCTGTAAAATTCCCCTCAAAAGCCTCCGGGACTTCTGAGTGTGCCACTCAAAATAAACTCGACTGAGACATGTCTATAATGCAAACTGCACCCACTCATTTGTGTAACTGGGCCAGAATACACATTCAAAGTGAATTAAAACTCTTGTCAGTTCTGCCAAGGTAAAACATGCAGCCCACTGAGATGTACTCTATTTACCTTAAGGCAACGTACAGCGGTGGAAAACATTTCAAAGGAATGCAGCAGTCAGTTAAATTTGTGGGCAAGGCATGAGTCGCCATGCTGACCAGAAAGAAAAGGAGATGTAGGAATTCATCGACAGATGTTTGGTAAAGTCAGATATTAAAATGCATTACTTGAAGCCCTTCACAGAGGAGAACAAAAGTAAAGTGATTTTTGAAGAATCCTTGACTAAATCCTCCAGACTTCAACACATATGGGATGTTAGAGTTTTAACTCCTGCTTTAGCATGACTGAAATGCTGATCAGTCAGCCCTGGACAACACTCCACTAGTTTTGTATTCATCAACATCAGTTTCTCAAGGTTTTGACTTGATACTGGGTGGTACGTCCTAAAATTCACATCACGGTACAACTCAAATCAACCATGCAGTAGCAATATAAACTCCTGTATATTCATTTTTCTTAACATTTCAATATCAATACTCCTGATGGGGTAAAGCCCTAGTCTGACAACTGTTAATGTCAGAAATTAATTTCAGCTCGGCATGCGATTCAAAAGGAAGTCTGAAGTTCATCTTTTGTCGATCTCGTCTACATTATTTTACGTGTTTAAAGAACTCAAATCACTGCAACAATACTGGTTCGTAGAATAAAAAAGTATTTGTATCTAAAGACAAAACAGGCCACAGAAGCCCTTTTAGCAGTATTATAACATGCAGTGAATTGTAAATGATAACTAGATTTTGAAGGATTTGGGGGAAAAAAGTGCTCTGGGCAAACAGACTTAGAGAATATTTTCTAACCTTTTAGTCAAAATAAGAAAAAAAAAGTCCAGGCTGACCATTTGAGGCTTAGGGTTTAAAGGGTTAATATACTCATAAATGTACAACAACATATTTCTCACACTACAGGGGTATTTTAAAAACATGAATGGTACAAAGCTGTCAGAATACCAAAAGGACAAAACCTTTATGAAGATTCCTTTTTTTATCGCCTCTAACCAATGTGAGAAACACAAAAAAGAAAGAAGCACATCAACACTTTTTAAAATCATTATTAAATAATACTGTAGCCTATGTAATGTGTTCCACTCTAAATATTTTAACAGCCAAATAAATATCTGAATAATACATAGAGCAGACACTATTACATGAATTGTTGTTTACTGATGGATTTCAGCTGTTATTTTAACCATACTATGGTTCTATGATATATGAAAAATTCATATCGTACAGGAAACTGAAACCAGCAAACCACAATATGACTAAAGTAATAATATTCAAAAAAATGTAACTGAAATGTCAATATAAAGACATACTATAATATGATAACCTTAAGAAAATATGTTAAAGTGTCACATTATAGCAATTATTGAAGAGTGGAAACGACATACTTTACGTGTGGAAAATTTATATTTAATTGCTTATCAAAGTAGTAGGTTTGTTGTTTTCAAAGTAAAACCAAATTCTGTATTTAACCCACCGAACCATTCAAAGGAAGATTTCAGAGTTTATAAAGTGCACCTGAATGCACCATGGAATCCCTGTCAGGTTTGTCAACTTGGACAGAGAAAGCTTAAAAAAAAAAAAAAAAAAAAACAGAAGCAATGAGGGAAAAAAATAGAGACTAAATAGTTTTTCACTCTAATGACTATATGGTACAATTTCTTTACCTGTCAGTGTGATAGAGATCCACTCACCGACCTACCCACCACTATGGGATACTCTCATTATGGACATTTCCAAAAACGTAATTAATGTGTATTGGAAAAATTGCCATATTGTCAAATTTTACATGTTTTTTCAGGTGTTTTTTGTCATTTTTCACAAAAATAAATGTACATAAAGGAAATCTAAAAAAAAAAAGCTAAATCCTGACATAGATCACTGTTTGCTGAGTCTTCCCAGATATTCTGATAATGTTGTAAAACATGTCTGATACAATGGGTAAGGTGGACTGATGAGGAGACTAAATTATTATTATTGTTTTATGGACGAAAAAACAACACAGTGGTTTTGGACAGAAAACAATAACAGAATACTGTCTGCTTCTACTGTTTCTTGGATGCATGTGTAACATAGCCCACAGCACCATCTGGATTATTTATTCAAAACCAGATTATTGAAACACCATTGATTTGCATTTTTGTTTTTGTGACTTTTCCAAAGTTCGCTTGATATTTCATGGAAACGGCAACTAAGAGCCTTCGCATAGCTCAGTGTCTTTGTTCCCTACGGACATCTGAAACTGATATGATATGGATTATCAAATTGTATGTATGATCATTTTAAATTATGTATATTTTATACTTGCACTGCAATGTTGTGGAAGAGCCCAAACGGGGACTGGAGTTGAGAAGTAGCACAAGCTATAAACTATGTATGTATCACATCAGCTGCAAAGTTGTAACTCTGTTTGACTGCATTGTCCCTGTCAAATAAATAAATAAATAAGTATAAAAGGGTATTCATGCAAAAGAAGGGCATACACACACTACAAATATTTACTGTTGATCTTTTCTTAGAGGGCCTGTGTGTGATATTTAGTGACATCTAGTGGTGAAAAAACTGAACATGTGCATCTTTTCATAAAGTGGCCACTGTTGCTTCTGTCCATTCAGGGATTAGGTGTTTTTTGGGGGGTTTTTTATTCAGCTGTTCACGGATTATTTAAGATAAACACTAGTCCACGCTCAGATATAGTAGTCAGCGGCAATGAACTTCAATGCTGGTAATCGATAACAGGAAGTCCACTTGGAGGCCGCCCACAACGCCTCAATCTAAGGCAACTAAAAAAATAACACATCTTATTTTTGCAGGACACTCCACTAATGAAAACATAATTAGAAATAATATTTTTAATTTCTGCTAATTGAGCCTCCTAAATCCCCCTAAATCATAAACAATGGACTTATAAATAGTCATTTTTCTTCAAATAATTCCGCATTGGAAAATAAACCTTGGAAGGCAGATGCATATGATGCAACTGTGGATCTGCTGACTACAGCAAATTAGCTCCCAGTTGTAATAGCAGACAATCAGCCCTTTCCAGATGCCTTTTTTTTTTTTTGCAGGGTATAGTTAAGCAGGCAGTTGGAAGAGAGAACATCCAATTATCACTGTTCTGTTTGGAGCAATTTTTGGCCGGTTATGATTTATGGCCAATTAGTTGGTGCATTACTGGTTGATAACATGCTGTTGCAGAAGAAAAGTGCTGATACCAAGTATTAGGAGCGACAAAAATAGAACAATATGGTCTAAAAGAAATAAATACAGTCAAGAGGAGGATTGGGTTGGCTGGGGAG
Organism: Ostorhinchus cyanosoma; assembly: GCA_029814465.1. Taxonomy (NCBI): domain Eukaryota; kingdom Metazoa; phylum Chordata; class Actinopteri; order Kurtiformes; family Apogonidae; genus Ostorhinchus; species Ostorhinchus cyanosoma. The sequence continues at coordinate 8,522,357 of JAPTYQ010000011.1, forward strand.
CTCTGAGGAAAAGAGCTCTGTTCGACCTGTTGCCAAGTTCTAGCAGTGAGAAAAAGTGTGGGAGACTGTGGGTATTGTGCTGAACAGACGTTTAGAGCAAATTATAGTTTACAACCCAGTATCTGTATCAGTATTCAACTCTAATGACATGCGAGGCTCATTTTTTGAAAATAATGTTGTCCAAGTGTTGTTTAAAAGGAAAATATGCATTCTCAATGTCTCTGTCTACTCTAATTCACTGTTAAATTACAAAACAAATCTCACCATGTCCACCAGACACTTCATATTAAAAGCCTTGGTATTGCGCCACCTTAACAACTCAAAGGCTTTTAATGTAAAAAACCCGAGCAGGCACCGTTGTTAAGTGTTCATTTAGTCTCACTGGGTTAAATTCATATTGTAATCCAAGTGGTCTGAGATTTCTGCATCTACTGCTTGATTTAAGACTGCATTAAATTTACCCTTTTTTTTTTTTTTTTACTAATCACAGGTGTGTTCAGACAAGTAGGAGGGTTAAATATTTGATTGACAGCAATAATTACCAATCACTGATCAAATTCTACATTATCAAACATGACCTGTTCTAATCTGTGTCCCAAGATGCTTCACATTTCTACGACAAACAAACATTGTCAAGTCATCTGTCTGTATACATTCAGACAGAACTGGGATCATTTCAAATACTGTTTTTTTTTTTCCCTTGATTTAATCTCCTGCAGCTTTAGCGCTAAAAATAAAACTGGCCAAAAAACCCAGAAAATTATCACATTTCAGAACATCTATTGGGTGGGGCCAAAGTGAAGGAACTGGCAAACCAAATTTTGCAACTAGACGTCACACTTCCACTGATCAGATCCTCCACAGTCGAAAACATGCAACAAAAAGAGAGTATAGCGACTCCAATCCTCTTGGGTTCAGTAATGTGCCTCGAAGATGGGTTGACAACCGCTAAGAATAATAATAATAATAATAGTAACTTTATTTTTATAGCACCTTTAAAACCTGGGTTTACAAAGTGCTTTGACAAACAAGACAGAAAGGCACAACAGCAGAATAAAAACATAAAACAGCACAACAGTAAAGAAATCAGTACGGCAAACACAATACATGAGTAAGTATGAATGCATCGTAGAAGAGAGGGTCAAGGGAAGCGCAACACGATGCTGTCCATTCAATGTATAATTGAAGGAGTGGTATAAAACAGCATCATGTGTGTTATAAACGAATAATCAAAACAGGGTAAAATGGAATATTCATACATTAAAAACATTAATAGAGACAATATCACATAAAGGCTAGTCTATAAAAATGTGGTTTAAGAAGCAATTTAAAAGATGTCACAAGATGCCTGCAAGCTTTATTTCCTCGGGAAAGCTAATAAACACATGGTGATGAGAAGAAAAAGAAAAGAAAGATTCTATAGACATCGGTATGGCTAACGCAACGAGATAATCAGTTATGCCGTGTCTCCTGACGTCACTACCAAAAAAAAAAAAAAAACTAAACAGACTCAACATGCATCACTTCATCATCAAGCATTCATCCTAAAATCAGAAGAAAACGGCTCCTGGCTAATCTGGCAGTAGCGACTCTGTTAGTCTGTTTATTACTGGTACTAAACAGTGCTGTGTTGCTTGATGTACGACACCTATTAAGTTCCCGTAATGACAAATACCAGTTTAGCCTGTTTGCAAAAATCCAACTCAACCTCAAATATACAAGTGACTCTGAAAAATTCTGATTGAATTAATAAAAGCTAATAATGACAATGTTTTCTCTGTGCTTTAGGTACAGCTGTAACATTAGTTCTCCATTGTTTTCCCTTAAATGCATCTGGTTTTACATTACCTCATCTCTACTTTCAAACAGGAAGACCGCATCACAGCCCCAGGTTAAGGATGTTCACTTACTTTATGTTTTAAAAAAAAAAAAAAGTTGTTTACCTGCACACCAACACCCCTCAAGAGCAGTTAAATAATTTAACGTCTCATTTGCAGCTCAGTGGGCAGAAGACTCATTGAATCCAATCAGTATGAACCAAAAATCCAGTTCAACTGTAAGACTGCAGAAGATTCAAGAGACCACAGTGTGTCTGAGGTTACGATTAAATGTAAAAAAAAAAGTGGTCAAATTCTAAGACATGGAACAAGTGAACCTTTGTTTCCTTTGATTCATAAAATCACTGGAGTAATTAATTACAAGTGTTAACCAGACCAAAACTTTAGTGTTTAAACCTAGTTCCACACTAAGATTACACTAGAACTCATCTCTAATGGGATAGATTTATTTGTCGCATGCAGTTACATTTATTTTTGTACCTGCAGCCAGTAGTAAAATAGAAAAAAAAAAAAAGACATGCAGTACACGAGATAAAAAAAAGTATATAAATAAACATAAATGTATAAAAAAGTAGTTCTTTTACATTATTTACAGTGCTGCAGATGTGGATGAGATGCAGTATTGCAGAATAACAAATAACCAAAGTATTAATAAATCAGCGGAAAAGTCCCTCCGAACAGCAAACTACAGCCTGAACAGAGTCCCAGCGAAAAAACTCCACTTTAAGCCAAGAGTTATTTCAGTCTGTTGTGCAGTTATTCCATAGTTTAGTCAGAACCACATTCTGCTCTTAGTGAAAACTCAGCTGGTTGGTGAAATTAATCCAGATGCCACAGACACACACACACACACACACACACACACACACACACCCTGTTAACTACATTAACTCAGAGCATATTTGTGAATAGGGGGTATTGTCTGACTCTCAGTTCACATGATTGGAGTGTTTTCATACCACCAACTACCACACAACCTGACCTTTTTGTGGCCTGTGGAGAAGAAACGCACAGTAAACATGCGGACCCAGTTTATTTCCTGCCATCTACACTGCACAGTGACGACAAACTTTCCTGCAAAGAATAAAAAAACTCATCAGGAGTATACATTATGAAGCAGTGTCAAACTTCCTGTGCCCCACTGCTCTGGGCTCCTCTGTTCTACTGTACCGGTCTGTCTCCAAACTCTACCTTTTATGGACAAGGCACAAGGGACGCAGCTGATTTTGGAGTTAAGATGGCAAAAAAAAATGCATTACCACCACTTCCACTACAAGTAACGGGTATGAAGACCTAACAGAAATTAAAACATCTAATCTTATACATCATAAACGTCCATTTCAAATCCGATTAAATATGTCTGTAACGCAAAGACGCTCGCTGCACAGCTGACATCACAGACGCTCATCCGAACCGCATTAGAAAACGCATGCATTTAAGGCATGTCTCATTAAAAGACGCTAATAAAAGCAATGCAAAGAAAAAGTCTCACTATGCCTGCAACGGCATAGTTCTTCTTTTGGCTTCGGCATACAAATCACAACTCAATAGTGACAACTTTTAGGACTGTTCTACTTCTTTTTCTACGTGAAAACCACAAGAGCATCTGTAACCACATCAATATACATAAAAAAAGAAATGTTAATGTAGGTTATCCTGCGGGTTTTCTGGTTACAGCCCACACTGGAATCAAGAATTTTCTAATTCATTCAGGAGAGATTCTTGTAGATCATATTTGTCCTGCATTTTGGCTTCTAAACGTCGCTGCGTTAAATCATCAGATTTCTTAATGGAGCTCGGCGCGCGCATCTCACTCCTCCACGAACCGACTAATTACTGTAAGAAAAGTTTCTCCGCTGACATGCTCCGATACTTGCAAGTTAAACTAAAACCTTCCCTACAGACTGACACACTTTAATGCCTTCTTAGACATCTGTCCGTACGCTTTCAAAGCTTCCAACACGCAACTGGTAGATGCGTAAAGAAGTTTTCCGGCGCGTCGGCTCTTTTCTTTACCTTGTTCTCCAGTGTGTCCGCTGGCTCTTTCCAGTGTGCCGTCCAGCAACAGAAAACAAAGAAAAACCAGTACACGTCCACATGTTGCCGGTGATATTTGGCCATTTTTCTGCCTGTGTTTACTGTACATCCCTGTGACCCTCGGTGCCGCCGACCGTGCTCCCTTTCCTCGCCGCTGTTCAACTCTGCCTCCCCTCCTGACTCCTTTACGCGTCAAACACCACCGACTACAACACGGTGCGTCCGGTGGTACCCGACAAAATAAAACACACCTGCACGAATCCACTGGCAACTACAGACACGCAAAGACATGAGAGTCTCACTGTTGGCTTTGATAAATCACATAGATCGGCATCCTCATTGGAGTTTTAAGACACTGAAGATAAAGAAGATCAACACACAATGACTGTTTTGTCTCCATCAAACCTTTACTAAGTGATTTATTTAAAGGAGTGATATTTTTCCTTTTTTTAAATGGAATTATGCATTTTAAAACATTTGCCTGTGGTCTGCATAAACTGTAAATGCTACATTTGGGTCTGAATTCTTCATTAATTCAACTCCACAGGTCCATCTTCAACCCTATTTCTGAGTAATGACATCAGAAAGG